>JAWWMK010024958.1:0-16137 GCA_035047105.1 Galeopsomyia nigrocyanea
AGACATGTCGACGCGAACTATACGCACGCTTTATTCGCTACTTCCGCGAGACAAAGTAAACTTACGCTGATGTACGAAGTTTGCGCCGATCAAACGCAACCCGGGGGGAAAGATGTTATTGCTGTCTCTTCCTTGGCTTGGTGTTGCAGGAACGTGTGTTCGGTGCTGAGAAGATGGCCGACGGTTGCCGGCTTTGTAGCTGACGGAGATTCGGAGTGCTCTCCTGAAGTCCGTTGGCAATGACACGTCTCACCACTTTACACCTGACACACCTTGGCTTCGATGGACACACCTATAACTGCACACGCTTCGTGATCTAAGTTTTTCTATCCGGATTATCGATATTCTCAAACTCGGATTAGCCAGGCAAAAAACGCGTGCTCGCTTCGTTTTCTAGCTCGAATTCTATTGCCGTTCGCTAGCTCGTTCTCTCTCTCTCTCTCTCTCTCTCGCAACAGGTGTCGCGTGCGCCCTCTCGTGCTCCCGCACTCACACATACAGCACACTATTACGCGCTCGCAGCGTAACACGCGCTTGAACGCGCGGGCGTTTGCAAGCCGTTACAATACATAAGAAAAAAATCGCCACTTTTCCCCTCCACCCCCCTCCACCTGCCCCTCCACTTTTTTAAGGAAAATTCGTTCATTTTTTCCGTTATTTTGAGGTATCTTGAGATTCTCTATTTCCTCTCCACTATCCCCTCCATCCCCCCTTCGCCCTGTTAATATGGTGGTTTTTCAAACTAAAATTCCATTTTGCTTAGTCGGAGAGAAAGCTTTGTAACTATGAAAATTTTCGATTGCACAATTTTGATCTTTTTCTGCGTTTTCGAGGTCGCTGATTACGAATATGATGTTTTTAGGAAATATCCAGATCCCTAAAAATGTGCGTATGTGTGCGTATGTATGTGTGTGGTCACTTTTTCTTTCCTTCTTTGTCCCCATGATTACATTTTAACGGCTAGAGTAACGATTATGAAACTTTGCAATTATGTTTCTTCTCCCTAGAAATAGTTCTGATTGAATTTTCAAGTGAATCGGTTAAATTTTTCTAAAGTTATTAAAAATATGCATTTCCCAATTTTTTACATTTTATAAAAAAAAAGAAGTTTGTTTCAAAATGCGATAACTAGGAATAAAAATCGTCAAATTCATCTTGTGTCAGCTCATTTTAAAGGGTATAGCGAGAGCTTCAAAATGAAATATGATATGTTTGAAAATTGGCTTCCGGTCAAATATTACGACCGATTGTATAATTTGAAAGTGGTAATTTTTGCTTGCCGAAAAAAAGTTGTTCAATTCAAAGAGCGATAACTCGGGCAGAGTATCATTTAATTTATCGTATGAGGGCTCATTTTAAAGAGTAAAGGGATAGCTTGAAAACGAGCTATCGAAAGTTTGAAAATTCGCTGCCGGTCGAAAACTATAGCTGCTGATATAATGCGCATGGAATCCATATGATTAAAAAAAATTTGCTTTCGGTCAAACGTTACGACCAATTGTAAAATATTTTCGTCATTTTATTATTTTCAGCAATAAAATTAGATAAAAATATTCATAAACAAAATTTATTTGTAATGTTCAAAAATTAATTTTCTTCGAGAAAACACACTGCTTATGTAATTAGCAGCAAATCTGTTAGCTTGTTATTTTTAACGCTGACATACTACCCTAAACACTGGAAGTTTTGTGTTAGACATCCGACGACAGATCTGGTGCAGCATTAGAAATCGCCAAAACTGATGCGGGTGATTTTTAACGTTAACGTAGGAGAATTGTCGTATACGCAGTCCACACAGAGTCTACGACGAAGTTAATCAAAGATGCTTCAAATGATTACAAAATAGACGCTCGAAATCCATAAAGACATCGAGAGGACTCTAGCGGTAGAATGGGTGATCACTAGGACCGATGCGGTGGATTTAAAGTTGAACCTGGAAGCCCTGTGTTAATATGAGAACTTTGACGATAGAGCTACTTCACAGCGTCGATGATGGAGCATGAAACTCTACCTCAAATGCAGGAGGCTCTGTGTTAATATTTTTCCTATGTCGGTAGAGCTGCTGCAGCGTTCTTGAGATGATTCCAACATTGATGTTGGAAATAGACATCGGCAGCGAGAGGACTCTAGCACCAGCACGGGTGATCACTAGAATAAAAGCGGTGTATTTGAATTCGAAGCGAGAGCACTAAAGTACGATTTTTTTCTCTATTTGGTCTGTGCAATTTCCAACATTATACTAATATCAAAAGATGAGTAGCCTTCAAAATTCAACGCTAACGTGGAACTCTACCTCAAATTGCTGGAAGCCCTGTGGTAATATTTGTCCTCTGTCAATAGAGCTGCTTCAGCGTTCTTGAGATGACTCCAACATTGACGTTGGAAATACACGTCGGCTACGAGAGGACTCTAGCACAAGCACGCGTGATCACTTGCATAGAAGAGGTGGATTTGAATTCGAAGCGAATTCTATTTGGTCTGTGTAATTTCCAACATTATGCTAATATCAGAAGACGAGTAGCCTTCCAAATTCATGAGCTGCTTCAGCGTTCTTGAGATGATTCCAACATTGACGCTGCAAATCCTTATCGGCAGCGAGAGGACTCTAGCACTAGCATGGGTCATCACTAGTATAGATGCGGTGGATTTAAATTCGAAGCGAGAGCACTACAGTACGATTTTTTCTCTATTTGGTCTGCACAATTTCCAACAATATACTAATATCAGAAGGCCAGTAGCCTTCCAAATTCAAGAGTTGCTTCAGCGTTCTTGAAATGATTCCAACATTGACGCTGCAAATCCACATCGGCACTAGCTTGGGTGATGATTAGAGTAGATGGGGTGGTTTTGAACTTGAAGCGAGAGGTCCAGCACTAAATTACAACTTCTTCTTTATTTGGTTCGTGCAATTTCCAACATTATACTCACATCACAAGACCAGTAGCCTTCAAAATTCAAGAGCTGCTACGGCGTTCTTGAGATGATTCCAACATTGACGCTGCAAATCCACATCGGCAGTGAGAGGACTCTAGCACTAGCATGGTTGACCATGAGAATAGACGGGGTGGATTTCAATTCGAAGCGAGAACACTAAAGTACGATTTTTTCTCTATTCGGTCTGTGTAATTTACAACATTATACTAATATCAGAAGACGAGTAGCCTTCCAAATTCAAGAGCTTCTTCAGCATTCTTTAGATGATTCCAACATTGACGCTGGAAATACACATCTGCAGCTAGAGAACTCTAGCACTAGCATGGGTGATCATAAGAATGGAGAAGTTGAAGTGAGAGATCCGATACTAAAGTACGATTTCTTCTCTATTCAATCTGTGAAATTTCCAACATTATACTTACATCAGAAGACCAGTACCTTCCAAATTCAACGCTAACATGAAAACCTACCTCAAATGCTGGAAGCCCTGTGTTAATATTTGTCCACTGACGATAGAGGTGCTTCAGCGTTATAGATCGCTAATATTGCTGAAGAATGTTTTCATCTTTAGCGTGGGAAGTGGATTATGTAGGCTTCGCTACAGCGTCGATGACGGAGGTCATCAAAAATGTTTGAGATGGTTCCAACATCGACGCTGGAAATGCACATCGGTAGCGAGAGGACTCTAGCACTAGCATGGGTGATCACTAAAATAGATGCGGTGGATTTGAAGTTGAAGCGAGAGTACTAAAGTACGATATCTTCTCTATCTGGCCTGTGTAATTTGCAACATTATACTCACATCAGAAGACCAGTAGCTGTCTAAATTCAACCCTAACATTTAACTCTACCTCAAATGCTGGAAGTCCTAGTAAATCTCGCAGTCGACACAGCTTCGATGACAGAGTTCATCTAAGATGCCTAAGATGATTCCAACATTGACGTTAGAAATCAACAACGTCAGCAAGAGAACTTTAGCACTAGCATGGGTGATCATTAGCATAGATGCGGTTGATCTAAAGTGTATGCGAGATTTTAATTGGTAATAGGCTGTGAGAGAGCTGCTACTGGCGCGGGTATTTCGCTAGAGATCTCCAACGTTAACACGGGAATTTCAACGCTATCATCGTTGATCCTTGGAATTAATTTAATGAATATGAATTTCACGCAGAAGTTCCGTCACTGATACTCGATTTCTCTTGTGGTTGAGCTCCAACAAAAATAGTTCTCACCCGCAGTTCACACACAAAGGCGTACTCCCCACGTTGTTGCACCTCGTGTTATGAGTGAGCGAGGAAAAAGGAAAAGAGTTGGCTCAGAGAAACTCAAGGTTTCTCTCCTCGGTTCCACGCAGAATGCGGTCCGTCCCGAGTTGCCTGTGTTAGTAACAAGAAACGCGCACTGCAGCACAACAACACTGCACAAACTTACACTGCAGAACTCGTAGCCCGAACTCGTATCGCCACTTCATCCGCCGCTGTAGCTTACGTCTTCCACAAAACGGGAAGGTGTTCCTCGCTTGACTGCTTGGCTCGCTCGCCCTGATGATGACGATGCCTCCGAGTCACTCGTGCCACTGAGCGTGAATTAGCGAGTTTCTGAGATCGGACTAAGACCGATTTGCGAGCGTCTCTGCGGGCTCGTGCAATGGACCCTCCACAGAGCTGGTGCACACCTGGGGCTGGTGCACTTAGGTGCTGGACTTGGAGTGCGTGCAGATGCGAACGGTGAAGCCGGTGGCGAAGCGTGGTAGAATTGCGTATGCGGCCCGATGGGCTGCTCGTGTATACTTGAAGAAGACATTTCTCGCGCGTTGCGGACTGCATACTGTCTGCTGCAGGGCTCCTCTCTGGCTCTTTCTTCGACTTTGTGAGCATGCGTATTGGATGCTCCAGCGAGAGAAGGGATCTTAATAGCTGTTAGAATATGAAGTAAACGGGTAGCGCTGCCTCACTCTCTCTCTTAAGCACTTTGATTATCTTGAGGAGTGCGATTATGTATTATATTAATTTGTTTATTTATTTCAACTTTGATTAAATAATTTTTTTTAAATGGCGTATGCGACGTTATGGATTTACGATTATTTTATTTCAATTTATTTTTATCTGGAATTATATTTCC
The DNA here is from genome assembly GCA_035047105.1 of Galeopsomyia nigrocyanea. Lineage (NCBI taxonomy): Eukaryota > Metazoa > Arthropoda > Insecta > Hymenoptera > Eulophidae > Galeopsomyia > Galeopsomyia nigrocyanea. Next base: position 5,056 of record JAWWMK010024958.1, read on the forward strand.
TATTTCAAAAGAAAATGTTATCTTTAGATAAATCTATTTTCGCTAGTAACAAACAAATAAGATTTTATTTTATCGATGTATTGTTTCCAAATGATAGTTAACTAAGTAAGAGATGTACATGACAAATTATTATTAGCAACCTATTATTTATCTTTATCGAAAAGCGAAAGACAGTTAATCAATTCTATAATAAACAATTGATAACTACTGAAATTTTATAAAATTACTAGAAATAAGCGCAATAATTTTCGCTATCTGTTTTGCCAAATTAACTATTTTTAACTATTTCCTTGATTTTACAATAAATAAATAGAGGAATGAATAACGAATTAGTTGGAAACCTCAATCCTCCCAACTGCGCACAAGCGACAAGTGGCCTTTCCCCTTACCTCACCTCAGAGCGCTACCTATAGTTCTAATGTGTGGATACGACGGGTTGCCATCATGCTGGCGCTAGAACTAGAATGAAGCTTGGTTTTTATACCTTACACACTCAACCAGTATAACATCAATCCAGGTTTGCGTAGAGTTAGTGAAGTGCGTTGTATCATGCTGGACCAACTAAAGCGAGTTTTCAACTGCTAAATCGCTTATAAGTTTAGCCTCAGAGCCCTTTCCCAGGACGTTGGCATTGAGGTCGCCAACGAGAATCTTGTGACTGAAGAAACTAGCATGAGTTTGTAATATGAGTTTGAAGTCAAACAAATTTCTATTAGAGATGTTTGGTGATCTATAAGCGACACATATAAATACAGGTTCTGATTTTCCTCTTTTTACACTACACATCAGATACTCTGGAACTCCAGGTTTTTCTGGGCCCGAGGTACCCGACGATGCGAGTATGGAGATTCCATAATTATTTCTAACATACAAAGCAACCCCGCCTCCACGTGAGTTCCTGTCATTGTGTACAAGATTGTAGCCGTTAACCTCAATGACACTGTCTGGAAAATTATCATCGAGTCAGGTTTCCGCGATACCTATAACATCGAGGTCACGATCATCTCCCAGAAATTGTCGGAAATCCTCAATATGGCCACGCAAAGATATAACACTGATGAATCCTGCTCTAAGCCTGGTGGTGCTCTTTATCTTATTGTTAGGAGGGCGACTGGATCGTAAAGGTCGCGAAGGTCGAGGAGCCTGGGCTAGTCAATCTATTGGGTTGGAATTAGTTGCTACAGATGGGCTTGACGTTACTTTATCTTTGGAGATAATAGTGTAAAGATTTGCTGCCGTAATGAAAGAATGACTATGTTCTCCTTCTCTCAGACGAACGTAAAAACGAGAGTTTTTGTCCCAGGTAAATTTAAATCCAAGATCTTTAGCTAATGCTTTTAGATACTGAAACTCATTGTCACGTTCTTTGCACAGATATTCGTTAATGAAAATAGAACGACTAGGAAGGCTTTGGTGAGAAGAACATAATTTGTTAAGATTCAAGTTAGCGATGTTGAGATCACCATCAAATTTCTTTAGCAATGAAGTTTTTACGCACCGTGCCAGGCGAATTCAACTGCACGAGCACGGAGGGTATATTCTGAAGATGCGACGGAGCAAGTAGATATTGGATTTCTCGAGGAAAATGAACGCACGCAAGAAATTCGAGTTTTATCGAACGTAGTGGAAACTACACTGAGTGTAGCAGCTGCAATCTCTGAAGGATCGCATTTATATTGAGAACAGTCTACAAAACCACAAATTATAAGGTGTGAGCTGCCTTCAGTGCAACCTCCACAAATGTTGTCGCCTTCTGTCTTCTTTGAAGGACCTTGTGATGAAGTACTGGATCCTCGAGGACGGCAGCTTCGACGCTTTACTCTTCTTCAGGCAGAAGGATTTGCAGCAGGCTTGCTGGTGCTCTCGGGTGAAAACGTGCTATCCTTCATGGCTCAATCAATCACAGCTTCAGACCAGTATTCTTAATTGTTTCTAATTCAGTAAGAGCATTATGCAGGTTCACTTGAAGGGACTTGTTTTCTTCCAATAAAATTCCACATTTGCGGTTGAGTTCAATAAGACTGGAGTTTATGTTGAGAGAGTAGACTGAAAGAACAGTCGACTTATCGATCTAGCTCTTTGAGTTGTGTCTCCAACACTGGAGTTTAGGTTCTTGATCAGCTCTTCAAGGGTTGAGACGCGGTTGGCCAAAACACTATCACTGTCTTTCGTGGTGGATGGAGAGCATGAGGCCTCTTTACGCGGTTTGCAGATTTTGGTTACAAGATCTTTCAGCTCGTCATTCTGTTTTTCCAGCGTGTTGAAGCCGTTGGAAGAAAAATTCCAAAGTAGTCGTTGGAATAAGGATGTTGTTTACAGCTGGCAATTCCGGAGTATCAAGGCAATGATCATCGATGCTTCCCCATGTCAAGTTTGATATAGACAACGATGCATCCTGGCAACCTGAAGATATCAGATCACGAGTATTGCCCTGTGCCGAATTGGTTAGTGGTTAGTGATCGTAGTGTTCGCCTGGTCGCTCGAGACCTTTTCCAATTTTTCCTGATCGACTGCAACCATCTCTTGGATTGCACCGGAGGGGTCAAGCGCCTGATCACTTGCAATACTCTCAGCATGCTTGGTGGCAGAAGCGAGCTGTGGAGTATTCTGCGCAGTCGCTTGAAGACAGCGCGTCACAGGCAAAGTCAACGCACTCGACGTTGTATGTCCACCAGATGGCGAGTTGTCAGTTGAACTTCGCTTTCCTGGAGTAAAATTTGATGGTGTTCTCACCTGGTTGTCCGGTATAGACGGCTTATTTGACGCATTTAAGACCTTGAATCCTGCTAGCGTTCTTCACGCACAAAGCAATTCAATGGTGCGTTTAACCGCTCTAACTGGGAAAGTTAAGTTAGGCCTCGTACAGCACAAAAACTTAAGTACAGCTGGCAGAGGAAAAGTCAAATTTCCAGGATTTATACAACAACAGGATCAGCGAAAATCGAGCAAGAAAGCGAACACAAGATTTCACACAACACCAAAAATTTACCAGTCATAATAAACAAATTAAATAGCAGAGGCGCATATTAATAGCGACGCGCCTTGCACGCCTCTAGCAGATAGAATTCTGGAAGTACAAGTAAGTATTAAATATTACTCTCATTTTTTATCGTGACGTTTCGTGGTTAAACAACGGAGATTTTTCGATTTTAAATTAATAAATTAATTTTGCTCGAGGCCCGCGCCTCGTAACGCACACCTCGGACGCGATTATGTTAATTGTCACCGAAAAATCAGGTGCCGTGAATGGCAATAGACAGTGCCGACACTACAAGAGAACGTGCCTCTTATTTTGTATTTACGCTTTCATATTTATATGTTGACTTATTGACGAATGACACATTTCGTCGATTATTCAAGTACCATTCTTTATATTATACGAATATGCGATCACGTCAAAAGAATGACTTTTTGCCCAATGACTGAGTTTCGTTGCTTAAATTCAATACTATGAGATAATAGGTGATCTCGGAGATAAATATGAAGAGAATAAATCACCGTTTACACATCGAGCGAGCGTTAGCAAACGAGGTGATCTTGCTAATAAAAATATTAAAAACAAAGTAATTTACCTCAGAAAAATTAATAATCTTGAACGATTTCCCCATTGCAAGTCTAATCATTGACACTAAAAAAAATATTAATTCATAAGACTGAAAATATTTTTTTCCCTTGATTGACATATATCATCAATAATTGTCACTTGTGTTTTATAAAATTATGGACTGAATGACAAATTGATAAACAATATGTTACTAAACGATATGATTCCAAATTATTTCAGTAGATTTTAAAAACTTTCGTCTGGTAGCATCTGTATTTATGACATTTGTATACGAACATAATTGTTAATATTATAAGGACTAGATGATATACAAATAATTTGTACTTATAACACTATTAAAAAAGCCATAACTTACGCGGTATTCAAGAAAAATCCTCCAAAAAGTAGGAATGGAATGATTACTGGTGGTCCGATTGAAAGTGCCATGGAAGTATTTTTGCTGATGCAAGAAACAAGATAACCTGTAATATTTATTTTATGAAGGTTTTAATCTTTAATCATGATAATGATATAAGTTATTGTAAGAACTCAAAGAAAGTTTTATCCCATAAATATTATGTATGGAATTTTTATAACATGGATCCTGCCCGATAGATCACACATAGTATTCCATATACTTTACCAATTATGATTTCAGGTTTTTCAAAATTGCAGAAACGAGTCAGTTTTTGGAAAGCTCCTCCATACTGCGTTAACGCAGTAGGTGGAAATTACCAAACTGAGGCTTAGCGTGTTCTTACGCATACACTACCCGGAACCAAACCTGAAATCTCCAGAAGAGTACCAGTGCACACTTCTGGAGAAATTGCCCGAAAAAATAAATATGAAAGGTAAAAAAAACAGGGAAAAAGTCTAGGGAATCGGAGGCCCAAGGCTCGGCGGCTAGCCAGGGTGGAAAAGCAGACCCGCAGGCGTCGTTATCATGCTACTGCAGCCCTGCACCAGTGGATCACTTGGCTGGTGCATCAGGGTTAAATGCCACAAGCAGCGGAGGTTCTGTCGGCTGTGTGCATCGGGGGACTAGACGACCACAGTCGGCGGTACAGAAGCTTGAGTCCCCCTCGACACCTCCCACTGTGGCCTGCGTTTCCCCGATCCAGACTTCGAACGGCATCCATTCTTTTTGTCCGAAAATCTCCCGCGTTCGACTTACCCGTTGCGACACCGTTTTAGAAGCGTTAAAATTAGGAATATCTCTGCAAGTTAAATTAACGCGTTGCGATATGACACTGCAATGTGACCTACGGAAAATCCTAATTCACATTAAGCTGGCCGCAGTAAATGGGAAAGAACACAGGGCGGCTATAGAGGTAGGTAACAAAAATCAAAAACAAACAATCAACCGTAAAAATCTAAGGGTGGGCACTTGGAATATTCTTAGTTTGAATATCGGAAGATGTAATAAACTTATTAAGATAGCAAAGGTATATGATATCGATTTAATCGCACTTCAGAAAACTCGCTGGCCAAATGAGGGTATTTTTTCGAAGGACAATTATACGAATTGGTACGGGGGCGCTAAGGGACACTCACTAGAGACTGGCTTTCTTATTAACAAACGAATTTTCCTTGCGGTTACCGATCTACAATTTATTAATGACCGTTTGTCATATATTGTGCTTAAAAGTAATTTCTACAAGCAGGTCATAATTAACGTCCATTGTACTACCGAGGAAAAGGATGAAGATACTAAGGAACTTTTTTATGAAACGATTGAGCAAGTCTTTGATAAGTTTCCTGCGTATAGTACAAAAATAATATTAGGAGATTTCAACGCGAAGATTGGTAAAGAAACAATCTATAGGCCGATAATAGGGACAGAAAGTTTGCATGACGTCAGTAATGATAATGGAACCAGAGTTATCAATTTTGCAGCATCAAAGAACTTAGTTATCAAAAGCACATATTTTAAACATAAGTATATCCACAAGGCCACCTGGACTTGAATAGGTTCAAATTGTTTGAATTCTATTAATAAATTTTCACTCAAATCATTTGCATAGGCTTCCACAAGTTGCTTTGCTTTTATTGTCAATTCTGCACTATCAATATTCAATAATTGCGTTAGAAATCCAAACAAATTTGTAATATATCTGAAGAAAAACTCGTTGAGAGGATTTTGAAAGTTATAAATTTTGTTAATCGATTGACATTAATGGACTTGTCGAGTCTATAAATTTATAAAAATATTTGCTCTAATGATAAATTCTAAGGGTCATAGAAAAGTCAAAAGTCGAGGTGAAAATGTGGGAACGGAAGCCGATTGCATTTTTATGACTCTCCTCGTTATCGCAGAGTCGAAAGTTTTCTATGCACGCTGTGTTTGGTTGTATTGTCGCCGTTGTTAGATCAAAGATGCGGCATGGCGCTTCCCGGAATCGTAGGCCTGGCTCAATGTTAGTTTTCCTATACAATGTATTAGTATATCTCTATTACAATTTCGGCCGGCGTTCTCTCGGGTTGAACTCGAATAAAATTTTGAAATAAGAATACGCTCAATTATATCTCTATTTCTTCTATTTTATAAAGTTATTTTACGGAAAAATTTCAAAAATTCACAAAAACAGCTCCGACGTTTCATTACAGAGAGAATAAAATACCTCTTCCGTCCGCATACTTGAGAATTAGATTCAAAGTCGGATGATGAGTGCTCCATACTAACCGGCTGACTGTAAGACACTTCTTGTGAGTCTGAATTCGTAAGCTTCTTTAGTAAAGAGACTGATCTATGTAATGGAACCCCAAGTACAGGCCTTGTGATTGATGAAACTACTGGATATTTTATGTGACTTTTCTTTTTTAATGAATACCCTTGTGATTTGGTGAGGCAAAAATAACAGTCGTTCATATGATCTTTCTGCTCTCTCCACAATGTAGACACAGAATAAGGAAGATCAGTGTCTCCGCCTCATAAGTTTATTGCACAAGATAAACATATTTCATCAGGAACCCACGGTTTGTCCCAATCGTTTATTTTAAAACCAAAAAAGGCTTCATATGCACTTTTTAATGCCATAGTAAACTGCTTCCTCTTTCCGTCAAATACACACTCACTACACCCGTAGCAAACCTGACTAATACTATTCACACATTGGAACACTCGGTTTTGGAACATTTTTGAAACTTTGATAAATGCACTGTATAAATAAATCGTTAAAGTCATCCAACATTGTAAGGCAAGACAACAAATATAATAATGTTCACAACATACCCACAGTCAAAGATTATTCATGAGTAAATCAGCTGGTCGTGCGTTCACTTTATTGCTTACTTTGCCAGATTTGTTTTTCGTGCGATTTCCAGAAAAATCAGTTTACTTCAATCTGCGATAACTCAGGCAGAATGCATCAATTTGAGCGCGACCGCTCATTTTAAGGAGTAGAAACATAGCTTTTTAATGAGCTATTGCATGTTGAAAAATTCGTTATAGGTCACGAGATAGAGCTCTTTGAAAGTAGAGCCTTCAAAATCGAATTTTTTCACGTTTAAATGCATTTTTTAGACCTTAAACTAATCGTTAGCTCAATTCTGACGATGGATCCGGAATCTACGTCAAAAATTACTTAAGAAAACATGTATCCAGAAGTCCAAAATCTTTGACTGTAAATGTTATTAAAACCCGTTAACGCCGAAAATGCCCCTTTGGGTACACCACTCTTTCTGCAATTATAATTCATGCAATTCAAGATATAAAAAATTGAGAGACATATATTTTTGAAGCTTAAGATCTCTTCTTTTCGATGGTGGGCATGAAAATGCGATAAAATGTTGTTAATTATAAAAAAATATCGTTTAAACAAAAAAAAACAGGATTTTTGCTAATTTTTTATTTTATAAAATCGAGTTTTCCAAATGGTTCCCAGTGTGGAATCTACTTGAAACCTCAATAACCGATGGAATAAATGCCTAAGCTTTTAGAATACATGGTTCAGAGATCAATTTTTTATCTTAGTGTGTTCAAAATGGCTCATTAATGACAAAATTTTTGCGAAGACATTCATGAATTTTTTTCTCAAAAAGTATGATCTTTTCGAGAAAGTGCAAAAGAAGAAAAAGTTCTTAGAATCACTCAAAGAATACGTGACAATTTTTCCAGAAAGTTTTAAATTATTTTTTTGATTTTGCAATTTGTCAATTTTTGAAAAGTTAAAAACTTGCTCCAAAAATTATAAAAAAAATTCGGTTGGATTCTTTGCTTGATTCTAACAACCTTTTATTCTTGATAATTTTTGCTATAAGCTCATTTTTGTGACTTTTGTGAATTTTTTTCTTAAGAACCATGAGCTTATAGCAAAAATTATTAAGAATAAAAGATTGTTAGAATCAAACATAGAATTCAACTGAATTTTTTTTAGAATTTTTGGAGCAAGTTTTTAACTATTCAAAAATTGACAAATTGCAAAATCAAAAAAATAATTTAAAACTTTCTGGAAGAATTCTCACGTATTCTTTGAGTGATTCAAAGAACTTTTTCTCCTTTTACACTTTCTCGAAAAGAACTTACTTTTTGAGAAAAAAATTTATGAATGTCTTCGCAAAAATTCTGTCATTAACGAGCCATCTTGAAAACACTCAGATAAAAAATTGATCTCGAAACCATGTATTCTGTAAGCTTAGACATGTATTCCACCGATTATTGAGGGTTCAAGTAGATTGCACACTGGAAACCATTCGGAAAACTCGATTTTATAAAAAAAAAATTTGAAAAAATCGTGTTTTTTTTTTGTTTAAACGTTATTTTTTCATGATTAACAACATTTTATCACATTTTCATGCCCGCCATCGGAAAAAAAGAGATCTTAAGCTTCAATAATACATGTCTCTCAATTTTTTATACCTTGAATTGCGTGAGTTATAATTGCAGAAAAAGTGTTGTACCCAAAGGGGCATTCTCGGCGTTAACGCGTTAAAGCGAAAAGAAAGAAAAAATTGATTTTTCGAAAAATCGAATTTTCGCGGCTTAACAAAAATAGGATGTGCTGGGCCAAAACGGAGGTCATTTTCGTATTCTACGGCTCAAAATACATGAAGATATCATATTCCCATGAAGGTATTATTTCGGTCCTTAAGTTTTGTTGTTCCGTGTAATTAGGTATTTACCGTAATAGTCGTAGTACTCTGGAACGACAGGTCTTTCTAAGACTGTGTAGCATAGTAGACTGAAAAGCGCGTGTAACCGGCGTAAAAAGCACATCTGGCTGTGTTTGGGGCGTTGATTTCGAGTAGCCTCTCGATTTTTATTGCTTGCTAGTCACTTGCGAGTTTAAAGGAACAGGATTGCGGGGAAAGGGTAAGGTTATCTTTAAACTCGCAAGTGACTAGCAAGCAATAAAAATCGAGAGGCTACTCGAAATCGACGCACCAAACACAGCCAGATGTGCTCTTCACGCCGTTTCCATGCGCTTTTCAGTCTACTATGCGACACAGTCTGAGCAAAACCTGTCGCCTCAGAGTAGTCTGCCGAATAATAAATATATTTTGTCATTTTGTACTACGACTATTACGGTAAATACCTAATTATATTATACATTTGTTATTTTCCAATTTTATATTAACTTTGTAACACCAATTGTATTTTTTAATAAATAACAGCCTGACGATGAACTAGCTAACGAAACATTGCCTACAAAAAATATACTCCAGTGTTTTTCCTCTTTTAGAAAACCACACCTTTAGCCCTCTTCAGATCGCTTTTAACCTACAACTTATTTACTGGAACTTATCAAATGAAACAAGCAATATCCTACTTGGCTGAAATGATGTGCAAGACAAACGAAATAAATGTAGGTTATTGCAAAGTATCAGCTAATCTTCTCAATCTAAAAGTAAGATCTAGACATATGGAAAAAAGGCCGTATAATTGCTATATTCATTATAAGCCAGAAACTATTGGCTGCTCCGGCATTTCACGTTATTAATGTCAGTGTATAAATGGCATGAGAACGATAGTCTGTTGTTCTGACGTGGTCGCAGTTATTTATTATTTATTACATGTCAGGTGGCAATACTCCATTGTTAAACCTGCGGAATATCTCACAAAGATTTACGAACAAGATCATGCGGTTCCTGTTATTGAAGACGGTAGTAATGAGGAATGATATAGTTTATTACATTTTCTATTTTTTCAAATTGTTAATAAATAATTACGTAGTTGGAAAAATTAATTTGTTTATTCTTCTATTGATTACTTCATTACTTATTGACCGTACACTACTTATCGAACAAATTATATCTCTTGAAAATAATACTTCTTCGAAATAAATTATATCTTTATCCAAAAAATTTTTCATTACAAGTAAAAAAATTTCGTATGATGTTGCGATAATTATTAATTTGGTTTTTACAAGTGGTTTTGTAAGGCTTATAGGTGAGGACTACGATAAAATGAATACCATCCCATGCTATGCAAAAAGTACATCGAAAACATCTATTGTATATTCATTATATATATTATCATGAGAAATCCACTCGGGATTTCAAAGGCTGGGAGTGCAATTGTTGATTTCTCACGATATGGAAATCTCATTATGGATGTATTATACATGTTATCAATGTATTTTTCACGTAGAATATGATGGCGCCATTGAGTTCATCACGGGATCCACGTAAAAAGCGCTATAATCCAAAAACTAGATTTTTTTAGAGGTTCTTTGCTTCTAGCGCTTTTTGAGTAGGTTCTATGACACAATCGATAGCACAATCGTATTATACGTGCAAAAATATATCGAAAACATGTAACATATGTATAAAAATAATGTTGGGTTAGTCTTGAATTTAATAAAAATAAGTGCCTACACAGTCAGGCGGGTCGACCGGCGTAGAAAATCAATTTATTCGTTGTACAACTAATGAAGACGTCACGTTATTTTAAAAAGTGTAATACATGTTTTCGATGTATTTTTTGATGTAGAATACAAGGGTGCTAATGATTTTATCGTAGGATCTACCTGGACAGTGTTAGAAGCAAAAAACGGTGTTTTTTTGGGTTTGTATTTTTTGAGGGTCGTTTCACCACTTTTAAAATTTAAAAAAAAATATAGACATGTTTTTGGAGCTAAAATGTATTACTTATATTTTTTCTAGAGATGACGCGGTCTTCATTTTCGAAAAAAAATATTTTTTAATTTTTAGAACGCTACAAATATTTGAATTTGGCGCAAAATTTTTTTCGACCGTACCGTTTTGTGAGGCTTAGAAAATCCTACAAAATGAAGGAAATTTTGTTTCTAGCTCGAAAATTGACCAAGATATCGTAAAAATACCCCAAACAAAAAATACCGTCTCATTTTTTCCGAGGTTGGTATTGGGGACTGAAAATCTGGCAAAAAGATTTTTTCCATTCTTTAATAGATTTGCTGCTATTCCTGTCCATGCTACACTCCCATAACTTATTTTATGTAGTTCCAAATAATCTATTAATATATTTAACAAATAACTTTCTCCAGTTCCACCTGGTCCATCTATAAAAATGCATTTGTTATTTTGTATATTCTGTATGCATTCTATGGCTGTGTCGA
>JAWWMK010024999.1:0-16101 GCA_035047105.1 Galeopsomyia nigrocyanea
GAGGTGAACTTTGTGATTTATTTTCTTTAGAATTTCGCTGGTAATAAATATTGAAAAAATTCAGGGACCTTCCCAATTCTTTAATCTATCATAGTTTTCAATTTTATCGCGATCTGTGCATTTTGCTGTGACTCTTGAACCTCTTTAACTGAGTTTTCGCGTGAGTTTTTCTTTTCGAATTCCACGCTATTGCTATCGAGTCAATTTTCACAGCAGCTGCAAGCCACATCCAATAGAAGCACACGCACGCTATAAACCAACTTTTTTTTTTATTAATTCATTTACGAGTGCGCGCATGTATGTCAGCGCTCGACTGAACAAAACCATGTCGATAACTAATTATTATCGACGAACGTTGCCGTGAGAGTTTTTCCGTGTTCTGGCGCAAATTCATTTGTTACCATGTTAGCTTTGCAAAGTATAACAGGTATACAATGTGACTGGCATCATTCCAGCGTTCGCTCGTTCAATTCGATCATCACACTTGCTTTCGAAACAATGGAACTCTCGACGACGGAATCAGTCGCACATCCGAATCGATTTTTAAGATCAATTTTCAAATTAGATGTATAATTTTACATTCAAATGAATAAAACGTCCTCCTAACTGTTAACTATACTTCATTATACTGACCGATTATGCTAAAAAATATTCAAAATTTTTTTTAACGTTTTTTGCAAAATTGACAACAACAAATAAATTGTGTTTCAGTGTAACCAACTATTTCGTGGTAAATCTATCCGTGGCCGATCTCTTGGTGACCTGCATTTGCATGCCGATGGCAATAAGTCAAGCTGTATCCATCATATGGGTCTTCGGAGAAGTAATGTGCAAACTTTTTTATTACTTGCAAGGTGAGTGAATATTTCACAATTTAAACTTTATACAACTTCGGCATGTTGTTTCTATTCGTAAACATTCTTTAGCAAGTCGTAATAGCTTAGCTCGAGAATAGGTTCGTTTGACTTCGTTTATTAATTTTGTAGCCAAACTATGCTAACAGTTCTCATAATAAGCAGAAGCTTTTTACTTTGAATGAAGAAGAACCGTACGACCTTAAGGAACTATTTTTTTAAAATTATTTTCATAATGAAATGATAGCAATGATACACAGTGGTGGGTTAAGTCACGTCGTTATACTTATTGAGGTCACTCAAATCTACGTAATAAATATTTCTTCCGGTTCAGTAAGTTACAAGTAACGTAACTCCGAAGTTGCCTACTACTGAATTATACATATAAAAGCTTTAGAGATTGTCGGCAATTGAGTTGCAATGTTTCTCGTAGGATTTCCAAGGCTTGAAAGATCATGAAGTGATAATTCATTCCATACATTTAGAAATAGAGAGACCATTTCTCATCTTAGTAACGATCCAATTTTACTTTTGATGCATTCAGTGTTGTTGCCGAGTAGGTATACACGGGATCCTCGCTGACAAATGCGACGCTCGCGCGTGGAAAAGTTTAAGGGGGAGAAGAGAAGCTTCATCCCTAACAAGACTTTGTATTCCGCAGATACAACCAGCGAAATGCGAGCATCCGTGAGAGATATATATCTGCAGCTCGATGGGGCTGGCGAGGAGAGAAAAAGAAAAGAATAACGAAGACGAGAGCTGAATCGCTTTGCTTGTAGGCGGGCACCCTTACAACGCTCCGAAAAGTGATAAGGAGATCGCGAGCCTGCCCAGATGCTCTCGAGTCATGCATAAAACATGCCCGCAATTCCCTTCGGATTTCTAAATAGAATGACCCGACGCCACGAGAGTTTTTTTTTCGTGCAGTGCCTTCTTTACCAAATGACTAGTAAACTTTGCCGCTCGCTATTCGGATAACAAACGCTTGCACTCTTTATTTTTTTACTGGATTAGATTCGGTCAATTCTTGATACAGCATCTGTAATTCTGGAACCTTTGATTGTCATTTACATAAACAACTTCACTCGTTGTGATTCATTGATGTAACAAATCGAAAAGTTCAATTTTCCAAAAAGTTCATTTATTCTGTTGAGACTGGATTGAACAAAATCGTAATATAAACTTGACCGGAAACATTATTTTTGACCTTATTGGTAACTAATAACGTCAACAGATTATCAACCATCAAGCATTGCTTTAAAATTTCAAAAATATACTTCTTTATTGTTAAAGGGATTGCCCTCAATTTCGCTAGTTTATTAAAATTTTCTTTATTGTTAATTTCGTTAAAACAAAATATTAGTCCATTTTTATTATTCCACTGCAGCACCTCTCGCTCATACAGTTTTTATCAAGTTTCATCAATTCGTACTGAATGGGATATGGACGCATTTCTATTCAGCTGAAAAAAATATGGTGTTTTGAACTTCTGGGATATAAACAGCGTGTCAATAGACTTGATTTCCACTCATAAAAATGATATAAAGCGAATAATATGGTCTTCATTTATTTATCTCCATTTGTCTCTATCAAATTTTTCACACGCTACTCATTGTCAGTGAATATTTGAATTATAGTGCGTGAAGAGCTTGAGTGCAAAATATTTTTTAAAAATATCCTTTAAAATGGTGTGCCATAGAAATATTTTCTCTCGAATTAAGATGATTTTTTGTTGTTGATGACATCTGTGTGACATACGCTAAAACAAATTAATTCACGCCAACACCCGGCCAATCTGTGATCGAAGTCGGAATTCTATTCAAACCTATGAATAAAAAAAATGAAAAAAACGGATATTGCAGGCATGCCATATTGCACCAGCGCCGTTAGAATTATTCAATCGACTTCGATGCAATCTCGCTTTTTTCGACAAAGCGTTACTTCTTTTTCACATACGATATGTCATAAAATGACTTTACTTTTTTTTAACAAATAACTAGATTTGTAGCACCAGTAATAGTCTCAAACATATAAAATATTTTTCAAGAAGGTTTGGGAATTGAGTTTTTCAAATATTCATCAAATTTAATAGCCATGAACTCCGGGATTGTAGCAATATTATTAAAACATAATTATTCGCAGGCTTTTGTAAATGTCGGAAGTTTCATTTTTCTAATTTTTTAGTCATGTAAGCACTCACGGTTTCGTACCGTGTTTCAACAATCAGCTATATAAAGATCCTTGAAAAGTGCATTTCTAGTCCAATTTTTTGACATTAAAGAAATATTTCCATTGAAAAAGCTTTTACTATATACTACTTTTTGTGCCATACGGTAGATACAATGACTTTCCTGCTGCACTAAAGATTTTAGCGTATGATCAAGACAAACGCTTTTGAAAAAGTTCACCTATCGAAGGTCCTTAAATTCCGAGGCACGTAGTTACCATTAACATTTCATTGGCAACCTGAAATGATTAGATAAATACCAAGTTTATAAAAGGCCGTTAACTTTAAGTACCGTGTAGCGTTGAATTCAAAAATAATCCAACAGCCTTGTCCCCTTCGGAAGGCTTGCCATAGCATAATTTATTACCAGGATGGCTGAAATATACAAATGCAGTCTAATATGTAATTATTTCCAAAAATCAACTAAATGTGCTTGCAAGGAAAGTCCACGTCCTCCGGGTGCCCGGTTTTGATGAAACTTTGAAGAAATGTTCTTTATGAAAAATAAAGACACGTAGCTGAATGTTCAAAACTGGATTAAAAACCTCGGACATAGATACCTCCCTATGCTATAAACACAGGTAGGCTCGATTGTACCACTCACTCACCGACGTGTTTTTCAGCTTTTCCTGATATGTCTTTAGTCAAGACTTACAAGGTTTTATATATGATATATTGAAAAAACAAATCCTTCTTTAAAATGAAACAACTCTTAAATAAATGAGTCCTCTGTAATTTGCAGTTAACCAATAGAAAGCTCATGAGATAAAACACTTGCACCACTTTGAAATTTGTAAATAAAATTTTCAGTAGAATGTTTTCATTAGAAAATTTACTTACTATTGAATCAAATTTTTGTTGTTTAATTTTGGAACGGTTTCACATTTTTAAACAATTTTTTTTATAACTGAAAGATTTGATCTCAACTTTCTCTTGGTAATAAATAATTTGTGCAAAAGCGATCCTATTTGTTTTTTGGAAATACATTTTGTGTTTCCGAATTAATTATTGTAGAGCGAATATGAATAATCCTATGTAAAGTATTAATGATTCTAACATTATGAAATATTTTATAAAAAGCAAATATCATAAATGCATGAACTAACCCCGCGGAAGTCCTTAATTTCCGTACATTACGTTATCGACCGCAAAGGTGTTCTGGATGTCTGCACTACAATTTTGAACATCGTTTAATATGTAGCTGTGCCGGAAACAAGCGCTTTACGCTATTGTTATGCAATGCACTATTCAATATTATTAGTAAAAATAATCAGATGAATTGAATTTCGTGAAATTGTAAACTTTATCAGATTGCTGCGATGTCGCAGTGATAACACAAATTAAAATTATTTTCACATCTACGCGACACACGACAATTACACTTTCACTGCTTAAAAGTGATTCGAAGCATTTCACATCAAGGAGATCATGAGGAACTCTGACTCAATAGAGTTAAATAGTTGTAACTTTTTTTTTGGTTTAGTGACTCCGCTGTTTTCAGCCAATGGACTATTCAGCGGTCACCTCTACCACCTTAGTGTGGAGGTGCTCCTAACACTAACTAGACTTTAACACAACTATTGTGTAATACTCAACCTGGTTTGCTAGCTAATGTTTTGCGCGATAAGTATCGGACTGGCGCGTTCCAAAGCAGTCATATGTTACTTCTACGGTAGCCCTAACGACCGCTCTTCCTTGCATTCGCACTCTAGTAGGGCTGCTTGGGAAACCGACTTAGCGAAAAAACCTCGCCAGGAAGAGCAGCTCCATCTCGGTTGCTAGTGTAAGGCACCCGACAATTTTTTCGTGCGAAAAAATTCTCAAGAGCCCCCACCGGGAATCGAACCCCGGCCCTCCGCGTGAAAGGCCGGCGCTCTATATCCACTATGCCACCGAGGCGGCAACTTAGAATATTTCACACATTACTGCAGTCAAGTCCCATGTACAGTCTCCTTGAGCTAGAGTCTGCTGTAAATAAATTCTCCGTGTACTAGGTCTTTCTTAAACAATTCATTCGACGTCGTACAGTCTACAGTCTGCCTACAGTCCAAGTTCTATGAAAATTTAAATATGTTTGCTTCCGAAGGCATTCAAGAAGTTTCAATGCATCAAAAATTTACTCAACGTTTTGAGAAAATTGGTAGATCTGAAAAGGATCGATTATTTCATCATTGAAAAGCATATCAACAATAATATCGGCATAGAATCTAATTAGATTATTCTGAATGATAAATCCTAACTCACGATTATATTCTTGCTCAATATTGAACAAAAATTCCTCTTAGTCAGGTTGTTGAAGTGAGAAGCTGTGGCGACAGAAAAATTTGAAATTGAGAGAGTTCGATTACAAAAAATTTAATGTAAATAAACAAAGATTAACGTAGTTGTTCAGAATACTTCAGATTCGTGAAGACTGCATAATAATACGTTTATCTCATTTGACAGGTGTGGCCGTTGCAGCTTCCGTCTTCACGATCACTGCCATGAGCATTGACAGGTATCTTGCAATAAGAAGTCCAATAGCTCTGAGAAGGATATTCAATCGCAAAAGTACGATAATTGTTATCGCATCTTTATGGGTTGTTGCTCTAAGCATTTTCGCTCCTGTCTTGAGAGCTGTAAGTATGAATATTTAAAATTTTATTTTTCGGAAGAATGGTTATACTCGTAAGCAAGCAACAGATTGCCGATAAATAAATAAATGAAATTAACGGCTTTCTTGATCTTCTAACAGTTAAAGACTTGAAAATAATTGCACTATATTATAGGTGACGCTACAAAGTCCAACGACAGATTTGGATAACATTACTTTTGTGGGCCAGTGGCCTAACGAAGATTTACAGATGCCAAAACCTCCATCGTTTTACGTTTGCTCAGAAGATTTTAAATCACTTGGTATTCACGCTCATGTCTTTGGCGCTGCTTGCTTCGTCCTTGTCTATGCAGTTCCGGGTAAGCAATTCTCATTTAAAATAGAAAAAATCTTTAATGTTCATCCATTCCATTTTTATAATAGGCTTTTACGAAAATTCCGAAAAACCGAAGTTCGAAAAATCTTTAAAAAATTGGCATAATGTAATAAAGATTAATTCATTGTTATAATAGAGTACGATATCTACAAAATGAATTTTTTACATTAAAGACAACGACATCTACTATCTGTGGTCAAATTTGACTGTTATTGTCAAAACTTTTAGCACACGTATAGGAACAAGAAGCTTTTATTTCGAGAACTGTTTCGTTAAATTTGGCTTGCGAAACGAATATAAATTTTTTGTCAGTTTTCGCACGTTATCCCAAAGTTGATAGACCTTGAAATTGAGGCACTTACTTTTAACGAGTAACGCGCGAACGAGCGATGTCACGTACGTGCGAAAAAGCCCAATAAAATTCGAACATTTTGAATTTATCTGAGATCGCGGTCTACTTCAATTTTTTTATAACATTGGAAATTCAATGTAACGTCGGGTTACTAAGATAAAAAAAATACAAAAAAAAGAGTAGGACGCGTGCATTCATTTAAAAATGCAGAGGTCCGTTTTTCCACTGACCCAGAGATGTATTCCAAGTGCGAATAAAAGATGCCGTCGGGTCAGTAGAGAAAGATGCCATCTTTAAAAGTTAAACTAAAAAGATACCATTTCAAATTGTCTGTAGTCAGCATACGTCATCTCCAACAGTCCGAGTGAGAAAATGCCACCCATCAATGTCTGAGTAAAAAGATGCCATAACCAGAAGATCCCCTTATTCTTCATCAAGTTTATACAATACGCTTTGCACAGAACATTTCATAGTCAGCCTACGTGTAAATGAAAAAGGCAGTGTAGATTTTCTTGTAAAAAATACAAATCTAGTAAAAAGACTCTTTGTAGAGACGGAGAGCTCGTAGCGTTCATTATTTATTCTGTGAGAAAATTTAATCAGTATGGCTTGGGTTTTGCGTCTGTTGTCCTAGAATTCACTTTGATTTGAACAATTTTTCTGATTGCCAGTGCTTCAATTCCAAATACGTCACAGGTGACACACCTGTATTTCTATGAAGGATTTTTTTTTAATAATTATACAATATAAATTATTCAACAAATTGTTAATGAAATAATGCTGCTGATGAAAAATTGTAAGCGAGGTAGAAATAAAAATCAGATAAAAAAGAGATCCAACGAGATTTAGTATGAAGCTTATAATTAACATAAAGCATGCGAATGATTATTTTGATTCAAATAATCATGGTACCTCGTATATTTTGTATAGTTAAAATAATGTTACTTTTTTTTATAATTCTGATTGCAGGTTTGATAGTGATAATAGCATATTCTATGATGGGCCGGACTTTATGTGCTAGAAAACCTCCTTTTGATTGTGATAGTATTGAGGGTAGCGCAAGTTCTCAACAGGTAATTTTTAATTTTCTTCCAATGAAAACTAACATAAATGAATCTACGTTACTTGAAGAAAAGAAAAAAATATTACATATCATATTGAAGTTTGATTATGCTCTTTGACGCAGGTGATGTGTTTTAACAAAGAAAATTCACTATAAATTTTAAAAACTATACAAATATTATTCATATAAGGTAGAAATATATTCAAATTAATGTTTGAATGATAAAGCAGTGGATAAAAATTAGATTATACTTTTTTCAACATTTTCAAAGAACTTGCAAAGTTCAATTGTTATCAGTACGAAATATTCTTCAAAACATATTTTGCATCTATAGAATAAAAAAAAAAAATACTTTCTGACTAGTTTCGAATAAGACTTTCACCAATCAGGGTTTCAGACTTGTTCGTGAGAGGAAAAGAATAGCATGGATTTTGCTGTTACTTGCTGTTCTCTTTGCGCTATGCTGGTTACCTTACAATGTACTTAGATTACTTGTGGATCTTGGCGTTGTTCGTAAGTATTTTCCACACCGTAAAACTTTCTAGAAATAAGAAAATTGTAATTGATTGATAATATAGTAAAATATACTACATTTTTTTGATAGATACTCATTTTTATCACTGCAAAGTTTACTTAAATAGTAGAAAGTGTTACGCTTTCATACTAGTAGAGTATCTTTGAATTTGAGTTTGCAACTTGCACACTCGGCTAAAACATTAGTTACTTTGTGCTGAGGCTCTTACTGCACGAGACCCTTGAATTATTGAATCAACTCAAAGCTGCCCTCCTTACTGCATTAAGTAAATCCGATTATTTGCGCTTTGGATTGTATTGGCAATCCAACGTTTCCTCCGTATTCCAGTACTTTTCCGATCTTTCGTAAACTTTATTCATTTACCAGCCATTAAATCGCGCTTCGCGCGTAGTTTGCAGATTGCAATGATTCAGTTTCGAACGTTCTATACTATTTCAAATTTCAATATGAACCAAATTGGAACATCCGAAATTCGATACTAACTGACTTCACCTCATCTATTTTTATTACTATAGCCACTAAGGCGTGCCTCGCGCGCAGATTGCAGATTGAAATCATTAAGTCTTGAACGTTCTATATAATTTCAAATTTCGATATGAACGAATTCGAACATCAGTAATTCGATACTAACTGACTTCAGCTCGTATATTTGTATTATATAGTGGATATAGTGGATTTGCAATTATTCTGTATTTTGCTGAATTTATAACGCATCGTTGATCACTCACGACGTTGCGTTACTTTTCTTTATATGCCCATTACTATGTATTTCAGACGAAGGCAGAGTCATCTCCGATGTTCTGTCCTACTGCCTGTTCCTTGGACACGCGAACAGCGCTCTCAATCCCATTGTTTATTGCTTCATGACGCGCAATTTTCGAAGAAGCGTCGCTGAAATTTTATGTTTGGAAACGTACGGCATGGCAAGACGCAGACCCCATCGCCAAGTAAGTGTCAACTCTCGCTCATTCAGCACGTTTTTTTTTGTGTTTTTAAAAGAGTTTTGGGATATGTTATAGTGTATCGAATATTATCAAACGCGCGAGAGAAAAAAGGATGTGAGTGGCCATTGCACTCATGGTAGGAGTGAAACTCTCTCATTTGAGTGAGTGATTAATCAATATCAATGAAAATTATATTTGAGAAACGGATAATAATTGACAATTATTTATTAGCAGTTGAATGATTTTATTTGCAAGTTATATACAATTGAAGTACGTAGTTATAAGTGAGTTGTTTCGTGTGTTGAAATAATTGTTGTACAAAAATTGGGATTTGCAAAAAAAAAAAACATAAGTTACAACATGTAGTAATAAATCATGTTGACATTTGTGTACGTAATGATACTTTCATTTCAACTCAAAGTTCTTCTGTCAGAGACTTGTGTGCGGCAGAATGCAAAATGCATAATGGCAAAAGTCATAATGGTATCGGTTTTATATCTCACCAGGGAAATCGATTGAAGATTTTATAAACCACGTCAAGAACTTTGCACCACCTTCTGTGTATGGCAATAGAACGTGGCGTATAAAATCTTTGATATCTCCAATCGATTTTCCTGGTGAGATATAAACCGACAGCATTATAACTGTTTTGCCATTTAATGCATTTTGCATTCTGCCGCATACAAGTCTCCGGCAGAGGAACTTTCAGTTGAAATGAAAGTCTTTTTCTTTTTCTATTTCCATTTGTCGTTTCATCGTTCTTCATACCCTTCGAATCTGCAGTGCTATTTTTGTCATCGATCATTTTTGTACAACAATTATTCCTACTTCTCAGGACCGGGAGCCATTGTTGTCACTTGACCGCCAATCCCAATACGTCGTGTATAAAGCCTCTCATACATAAGAGCCTATGTTAAACACCCGTGCATGCGCGTAAGAGAGCGCGCGCGTGAACGAGATAGAAAAAGAGACTTAAGGTGGTTCTATGGCCAGGTGCTCAACTTCGGGTCGCCGCGCGATTAAAAAAATACTTTTTGTCTTGTTTCATGTCATTTTTTAAAAACAAAATGAAAAAATTTGCTTCTTATGGGAAAATACATTGAAATCAATATTTTCTCGATTTCAATTTCACATAGAACGAAATTCAAGGACATTACGAAACTTTGACATAATGAAGCTGATTGGATGCTGAAGCCGTTCCCGTATTGAAATTTATAGTTTGCCGTGGATTTTGTTTAGTTATTAACGAAGAAGTTGCTAAAAAGTGTTGAAAATCGATGCCGCGGCGCGACGCCTTTGCACTAAATTGCTTCTATAATTTTTTCTTATGAATATTAAGACCTAAAATTCGATATACATACTCTTGGAACCTTAACAAATAATGTAGTATTAACAAATTTTAGAATTTCGAAATTTCGTAACAGACTTTGTCCATCAAAGTTATGCATTTTTAAATTTTTGAGGTTATAATTTTTTCTGGACAAATAAAAGTAAACAATCAAATCGGACAGACTACAAGAAAGTAGATCATCTGAAGAATACCTCCAATTTTTTTCGCTTCAATCCAAACATAACTTTTTTTATTACGAGCGAGTGCAAGACAAAAAGTATTTTTTTAATCGCGCGGCGACCCGAAGTTGAGCACCTGGCCATAGAACCACCTTAATTCGTGGCGCTAATGGTAACGCTCTTCGGTCTCGGTTTTATGGCAACGCTGTTCGGTCTCGTTTTTTCAATTCACTCTCACTCGAAATCCCAGCAGGGGCCGCGTAAAGGCAGCGGCCGGCAGATACATGTACATCTATTGAGGAGAAAGGAGTTTCACTCCAAAATGGTCTTTAGAACCAGGAAGAATTTAATTTCAAGTTGCATTAAGAATTTAATTTCAAAATTTCTCTGGTATAAAAAGAATTCCTCTTGAATGAAGGGAATTTTTTTGAATGCAACTGAATTTCAAATCCTGACAAAATTCGTTTGTACGAATTCGTTAGTTAGTTATTCCAGTAACTCAATGGCCACTGTCGTAATCGGCTTTTACCACTGCGACTCATCGTGAAATCTAGCTCGCTTCAATAGTATATACCGACTTGAATTTTGGTTTTATTATAATTGCGTAACTTAATAAATATTTATTCCTTGCAAACGTTCACTATAAAAAAAAATTCTTTAATTAAGAAGGCATATTCTTAAAAATAAGTATGCAGCGAACTTCAAGAATGATCTGAAAATGAATAGCTCTTATTTCTCAAGTGTCAAGAAGTATTCGATTAAAAAAAAATTGAAAATAATCGGGAGAAAAACGAAAAACGCATGGGAGTTCTTGAATTTGCTGTATAATTATTTTAAGGACATACCTTCTCAATTGTTTTAGATATCAAGCAAATACGTTGAATTTTGCCACTAACTCTGATAGTTTATCAATTCGCAATTATTTTGAAGAACGCATCGGGTATTATTAACTTAGATGTATTTGATGGAGTAGCGCAAAGCAGTTGTAATATGGAGAGACGCAGTTGTTGAGCGGAAGAATAGCCGGTACTGTTGGAGTCGATATGTTGTGGTTTCAGACTTTGGGCTCGGCAGTAGGCGTCTACGCGGGCGGCAACGCCGGGAAAATCCGCGGCAGCCATTACCAGCAGAAGGTCCTTCTTGGCAGCAGCGGCGAGCCGGCAAACAACCTCACCGGCCTGGCGCCCTTGGCCACGACCACGCTGCCTCTCGCAACCACCGCTCAGTCGGCGGCGAGTCCAAGCCCGGCTCAGACTGCAGTGCTGGCCCTCAACCAGCGCAGCGCGACCAACAGCTCGAGCAGCGGCTATGACAGCTATTACAGCCGGCACAGTCCGCACCGTCGCTGCTACATGCTCAAGAGCATGCCGCAGGAACCGCACGACCTCGACTTCTCTCACAAGGTCAGCCTCGCAACCTGTAGCTCTCTTTCTCGCGCTAATTTTATTTGCCGCCCATCCGCCGGACAAACGCTCGCTCTGCACTAGTTCCCTGCCGATTTCGGCAGTCACACTAACTAAGTTTTGCAAGTCAATCGATCACAGATTTAACCTTGGTTCGACAATTTACAACTCGTTTAATCAACAATTCACAAATTCTCACACACTACTTCTCCAGTTTCCAAACCTAGGGCTGTTATAAAACTATAAGAATCAAAGTAAATTCTTTTTCGGAGAATGCATACAAAAATCAACAAATCGAACGCATTCGTGATTCCCGGGAGACTTGAAATCACCGCGATGGAAACATATTTTGTGCGTATAGCTTGTACAAACTGATCTCCTATATGTACATATGAGAATGTATGCAAATGGAAGAACTTGTGTACATACGAGATCAGTTTGCTGTTGACGCTGCAGGTAGTACTATACACGTTAGTTTTCCATTTATTCAGTTACATTTCCGTTAAAATGCTAAGTCTATAGATTGTTTTTGATTTAGAAACTCAATTTGATATATTATGCTCATTTTATTTATTTCGCTTTTTATTTGTAGTATATTGAGCAAGTATTGACGCTTTTTGACGACGAAAATTTCGAGCTTTTAAAATTCTACTTTAACATACATGAAAAAATGGTTTTCAGTACAATTTTTCACATTCACATTTGTATATCAAATAATTCTACTACAGTCGAAGCTCGATAAATCGCAATGCGATAATTCGAAATTTTCGATAATTCGAAGCCATGGGACAGGCGTATGCCACTTGTATCTTGATATGTGTAAAAAGCTCTTGCTAATTCGAAATTCAACTTATCGAACTCTTGATATTTCGAATTTTAGGACATTTTCAAACAGGCGCATGCATATAACGAATAATGTTAAAATCGCTCGATAATTCGAAATTCTTTCCTTTGCACCTAGCAGTACCATACTTTTGAAACTAATTCGTTGGAAAATGAGAAATTTATTGACACCTACTCGCCAGAAATATAATATAATAAAAGATTATATTGAAAAATTGAAGTTATTTGTTGAAAGCCAAGAGAATGTAGCTGACTTCGTTTTATTCACGCCACAAACAGTAGAAGACTTCACATTATCTATGTAAAAGCGACGAAAACAACAACAAAAAAAACTATTATTTGAAAAATACATAATAATACTGCAACGTATTTATTATTATTTATGTACGCTCATTTTGTTGATCGAACCCTACGTAAAAAATGAATGAACATTCGATAATTCACAATATTTTTAGTTTTCTTGAGTTTTATGCTTTTTAATTCGAAATTCGATAATTCAAAAATCTCAATAATTCGAAGTCATAGCACAAACGTTTCAATTTCGAATTATCGAGCTTCGGCTGTATAATGATTTGAAGTTTCTTACAATTAGTGACGAGTATTCCATTAGTTTGCTGTGTATTGATATATAGTTCGGAATGACTGCTCGTCTCATTTGCTTTTATCGTAATCTGACTCAACATTCTATCTGTTGAGTAGCTTGAAGAGGATTAAAACTGTTACGAGCGAACAAATCAAATATATTTGACTTTATTTTGCCTTTCTCTATTCTATATAGTCATAAAACTTGAAGCATAAAAAGACCTCCCTGTTTATTTTCTACTTTCAGGAAAGGACTGCTGCCGGACAACTATGTGATAATTGAAAATAAGTTTTTCATAATTACCAATAGATACGAAAAGAAACGAGTGAGTTTTTATCGTTAAACGCGTAAAGAAATATTTTTTTTATGTTACATAAAAGTAATGAATTATTTCTAGCGTTCATCAATTAGTCCAATTCAAAATCTATCTTTCTATTTTCCTTACTCTACAAATTCTTATAATTCACCTTGAAACTTCCAAAATAAATTATGTAAAAATCCATGCTTGATACTCACATAAATAAATCAAGGCTGAAGGTGCAAGATGTATTGAACATAAAGTCGATTCGTCAATAAGTCATTGTCAATGTGTTAATGGAAAAATGTTACGAAATAAGACATAATAAGGTATATTAATTACATCGTACAGAAATATACGTGTACAGGATAACTTAAAAATTATCGTACTCTGGATTATAGACTAATATATATTGCGTTTATGTGCATTTACCTCAAATGTTATTTCAAGTCCCAGATGACGTTTGAATACGAAAGACAGAATAATGATTGCTTTTTTCATACAGCAAAATGCCCGATCGGGGATCCAAGTAATCCTAATTTTTTTTTCTCGCGTGAGGATTAAAGCATACGCACCTCAGCGCAATAATAATAAATTATTGATAGCTTATATTTTGATATTTTGTAGAACTGTGAAAAGTGTACTAAAACAATGAAATTCTACTGAATGGCACATAATCCTGCCCTTGTTCATTTGTAAAAGCGAGCTAGCTCTAAGAGCGTCGTTATATTTGCGAGCATTGCACGCGTTAGCATGAAATTTTATTAGGCGAGAGTATTATAGCGCAAAATTCAAGTGGATATTATAGAGCAGAAATTAAGTGTATCCCTCTGCGCTCGTATCTGTTATACGTCTAGTTTATTATACAAAGTTGTACACCGCAATCTCACTTATTTCTTTTTTGCGGAGACCAGGTGAAAAGAGCTGCAGTAAGTTTTGCTTACTATATTTACTGTCAGAGTCGTACAATATTACTTTTTAGAGGGGATGACGTTGGGATTATTTTTATTGACCGCCAAAGCTGTTAATGCAGTCTCTCAACAGCGCTGACAGTATATTTATTATAAGTCTGCCTCTTACCGTGCATAACTAAGTTCAATGAATATTTTTTACTACGCATCAAGGAGGTTTACATATAGAGGTGAAGCTCTTCGGGTCAACAATAGCGAGCGTCGCACAATATTAGAAAATCTAATCCAAAGGTCTATGATTTTTTATTGTCCAGCTGCATGTGATTTGAACCGTTAATCGAGCAAAGTTTTTATACGAAATTCGAAGGCTGCTATGAAAAATACTGTATATAATGTACCCAATATGTATAGATTAAGAAGAAATGTTGAATTGGAAATTGAAATAAACTCAAAGTAGGTACGATAATTTTAAGGCTTCTACAAAGGCTCGACTCGACTTGGGTCTAAACTTGAAGCCAGCTCGAGGCTACGAGCTTTTCGATTTCCCGCGCCGGCTCGAACTATCGAGCTACCGTATTAATTGGAGTTTCGTGTTTTAAAGCTACTTGCATCGACCAGTTTATAAACTTCTTGTACTTGTACCGAGCTTTTAAGTCCTTTTAATTATATTCAAGTATAGTGCTTCATAGTGCGTTTTGATTTTTTTATCGCTACGGAATTTTATGATTTTGATTTATTTATTTTTTTTAATTAAAAATCTCGAGCTCTAATAACTCCGAAAGCTCTAGAGAACGAGCCACCTCGGAAGCTCGAAACTCGAGCCGTTCGATTTTTGCGAGCTGTAACAAAAGCCCAATAATTTTTTTGTTTCAAGTTGTAGGTTAATTAAAAAGTTTTACATATTAAATCAAATTGAAGTGTGTACTTATAGATGGTTTTGTTATTGTTTCATAGATTTAAATGAGATTATAAAATTGATTATATTCTTTTAAAGAAAATAATTAAAATATTAAAATATTTGCTGTAACTCCAACTTCTCATTTTTATAAATGGTTAAAAATAACTAAGGATTGATACATGAATGTGAATGTTGAACGAGAATATTTATGAGTATATTAGTATTTATAATTAGTGTTGAACATGATGTATTAGTTGAATCTTGTTAATGTCAAATGTATGAAATAAATAATTTTTTATAAAATTTGTTTTGTATTTTGTTATAATTGCCTTTGTATGTAAGGTACGAAAACCTAATACCGCCACTAAGATTTCAAATCGCCATTACTTTTTACGCCAAGCGAATTTTTCAACGTACGTGGCCTCGTTTGAAAGCTGTCCGTTCACTCTTTGAAATGATTCCTCGCAAGACTAATTTGGTTAAGTTTAACCAGAGTTATAACCCTGGTGGAAATTTTTTGTGTAGATAAATGTATAAAAATTTATAAAAGTGTATAAAAGTATATATTAGTTGCCAAATTGGGACATCATTGGTTCACTAGTTATACACACTTTTATACGTTTTTATTTATTTTAATACATATATATCCATTTCATAATTTACCACACAATTTTGTTTTTGATGATCCTTCTACTCATTTTTATACACTTGC
>JAWWMK010025030.1:0-16090 GCA_035047105.1 Galeopsomyia nigrocyanea
TTTCGATTCTACACACCAAATAGTTTGTAAAAATGGCTTCCGTTAGCGCGTGCCTCTAATAAGAAAATTCGGACAAACGGTGCCGAATTATAGCAGTTTTTTTGTGGAATTGCTCATATATGTTCAAAATTGTGAAATTGATGGGATTCTTTTTCACTAACAATACAATTCCAATCTTGAAAACATAGTATAGGAAATCAAACGACAACTTGTCTAGGAAAAAAAAGTAGTTTGATAAAAAGCAACGCAAGTACGTTAATGAATGCTCATCCATCACGTATCGAGAATGTTCGATCTATTGGTGCGAGCGAGTGTATGAATTCCCGCCAAAGTTTATCAAGTGTTCAACACGCAAAAAGAAAAAAAAAACTAAGACCTCTCACGCGTTTATTCATCTCATTTTTCGCAATTTCTTCTACATACACACAGCTCGTAAAAAATTTCATATCGTTGTAAATCAATTTTCTCGTTTGCAACAATACAAAAGGCAAGAAGCAAATCGATGTGTCGAAAAGGTATTAAAAAGTGAAATGTCACGCAGTTTAAGCATCTCGGAAATGACATACGTCGTATATATATACAATATAAGCATCGGATCGTCGCGCGACTGCGGCTGTAATAATGCATATAAGCGTATATTGTCGATGATAAATAACGGCAGCGCTATCTGCCACGCGTCGACATTAACACTCGCGAGTACGTAAGAGCGCGCAACTCGCACACGCGATTATGCCTATACGAACGTACAATGCAACTGTCTGCGCGCATACGTAATGATATAGCCCATTAACGAGCTAGCCACGCACATTGCTACTCCGTGTGAATTTTTGTCATAGATATGTTGCGGCTATACTAAAGAGCTCTTGAATCTTTTTGACCTTCTCCACTTTATATTCTAGTAGCCCTTATAATCAAATTTTGCTCTTTTCGTTGTGTCCAAAATTATTTATTTCCGCGATCGCCGCCCGGTTGAAAAAGAGCACGTGCTCTTTTAGAAAACGGGGCCCTTTGTATCAAAAAAAGCACGTGCCCCCCGGTGGAGCACGTGCTCCACATTGCCCGGTTGAAAAAAACACGTGTTTTTTGACCAACGGGACACGTGTTGTTTTGTGTCAAAAAAGACACGTGCCCCCGATCAACGATATCTTATGATTTTAATGATAAAATTGCATTTAATAGTTATTTTTTCAGTACTGAAATTGTTAATATATATTTATAACAATATTAGATATGAAAATTTGTCAATACATAAATTTTAATTGAAATATAATGCATTGAGTTGTTGAGAGATGGAACACCTGTCGCGAACGGGACACGTGTTTTTTTTTATGACACGTGTTCGATCTCTCAATAACTCAATGCATTATTTTTCAATTAAAAAGTTATTTTTAACGAATTTTCATATCTAATATTGTTAAAAATATATATTATACAATTTCAGTACTGAAAAAATAACTATTGGATGCAATTTTATCATTAAAACCGAAGATATCGTTGATCGGGGACACGTGTCTTTTTTGAAACAAAACGACACGTGTCCCGTTGGTCAAAAAAACACGTGCTTTTTTCAACCGGGTGGGGTGCATGCCTCCGGATATCTGGCTGTAATTTTGGTTCAATTTGAAAATTAATTTATTATTTTTGCGAACATTACCTAATAAATATAATTTGTACTCAATTTTCATAAATTAATTACCAGTTAAACCAAAAGTGCAGCCAGGTATCCCGAGGCATGTGCCCAGATGTGGAGCACGTGCTCCACATTGGGGTGCATGCCTCCGGATATCTGGCTGTAATTTTGGTTCAATTTGAAAAATAATTTATTATTTTGGCGAACATTACCTAATAAATATAATTTGTACTCAATTTTCATAAATTAATTATCAAATTAAACCAAAAGTACAGCCAGGTATCCCGAGGCATGTACCCAGATGTGGAGCACGTGCCCCACCGGGGGGCACGTGCCACGTTTTCCAAAAGAGCATGTGCTTTTTTTCAACCGGGGAATAACGTAATATACTATTTATTTGAAATATACTATATTTTCACGAACAGTACCTAATAAATATAATTTGTAATAAATATATTTTGTACTTAATTT
This sequence comes from Galeopsomyia nigrocyanea, assembly GCA_035047105.1. Lineage (NCBI taxonomy): Eukaryota > Metazoa > Arthropoda > Insecta > Hymenoptera > Eulophidae > Galeopsomyia > Galeopsomyia nigrocyanea. Next base: position 2,102 of record JAWWMK010025030.1, read on the forward strand.
TAATAAATTCACTTTTAAATTGAGCCAAAAGTACAACCAAGTATTCGGACGGGGGACACGTGCCTCGCTGAGGGGCACGTGCTTTTTTTGACGCAAAGGGGCACGTGCCCCGTTTTCCAAAAGAGCACGTGCTCTTTTTCAACCGGGCGAATCTATTACTTGATAGTGTTATTGGACTGATAAACAATGTACGATTTTTTTTTTTGTCAGACATTTAAAAATCGTGACGATAAGTGTTATAATTGCGATAGAAGAAAGCTTCGAGATTATCAATAGCTTAGTCATACCATGCGAATCGTTCGTTGTACTTGTGCTTGCATCAAATTAGGCCTGCTCGAATTACATTCTTATTTTGAAGATACGTGAATTTCGAATAAATATTTTACCTTACTCATTATTGATTTCTCCTTAAACGTTGTTATTGACAAGATGATTCAATTATTAACCGGCAAAATAACCCATGAACAAAAAAACCCGTAGTATTGGTATATCACAAAAGCTTTTGTTTTATCTATACGCATTATTCAGAAAAGTTTCCAGCAGCTGTTCGCGAGACGCGCGCGCGCGGAGATCTAACGCTGCAGTTTGGCGATGAAAATATCCGCTGCAAGCGCGCGGGGCCAGCTCGAGCGAGCGAGTCGACTCGACGATATATAGATTCGGGCGATTTGCGAGCGGAAATTGATAGAATAAGCAAAAGGCCGGTCGCCCAAGCGAATTATCGGCTGCGCAGTAGCGGCGGGCGGGCGGCAGATGTGTCGTCGCTGGCCTGGTATATTTTAGAAGCTCGTCGCTTCGTTAACGACTCCGTGAAGGAACGAACTGCGCGTCGTCGAACCTTCTCCTCCCAACCTACATCTTGACGGGCGCGTATCGTCAATTTCCTCCCAAACGAATTGCCATGTCGCCTACGAGAGACAGCTCGATAATGGAATCCGTGTGTTGCTATTGTTGCAGGCTAAGAATGTCCTCTAAGAGGAAGTCGCCACCAACGAAGCTATCGGAGGGCGGGGGCGGTCAACAGCAGCAACAGCAGCAGCAGGTGTCAGTGGCGAGCGCCGAGGAGGAAGAAGAAGCGATCGGCGAACTGAACTCGGGCAACGCCAGCAACACCAGCAGCAACAACAATAACAACAACTGCGCGGACGACTCGCTGGCGAACCACTCGAGCGTGAGCGAGCTCGAGGAGTCAACAGCGGCGGCGGCGTCGACCCAGTCGAAGGCGGGTCACTACTCGTCCGGCTGCTCGTCCCCAGCGACGACGAGCGAGCCCGAGACCTGCTCGTCGCCCTCGCCCAACTCGCCCAAGCGCCAGAGGCTGCAGCTGCTGTTGGGCGCGGCGGTGGCTGCCAGCGCCGCCGACGGCAACAACCTGGCGCCCGGCTACCAGCACCACCACCACCTCCACCATCGACACCGCCACCGGACGAACTCCTCGCCCGCGGCCTCGCACGAGGCCCAGAGCTCGTCCGAGTGCGGCTCCCCGCCGGCCAGCCTGCCGCCCGATCACCCCTACTACCCCCATCATCACAACAACAACACCGTCACGCAGAACAACAACAACAATAACAACGGCAACGCCGTCAACGCAGCGGGCAAGCGATCCATGGACGACGTCCTCAAGAGGCTCACCGGCAAGGTGAACAGCGGCGCCCTCTCCATCGACGAGCTCAACTGCAGGCGGACACCCCCACCCTCCTCCACACCCACCAGTCACAACACCCACAGGTATTGTGCTTATAGCTGCCAATTTTTCAATCAATCCAACCACATGGCGATCTTTACCTATGTCATTCTCGCGCAAACCGTTCCAAACCCCGTGTCCCGTATATACATCTGATAACGGATACTGATAAATTATTGAAAGTCCATCGTAAAGCTTTTATTAAACTCGCGGACGGCACGTATACACAAATAATCGAATAACTTTCCCTCGACGTCTCGAAAGTAGGTTAATGCCGAAATATATTCGGCGAACTCCGTCGGCTGCGCAAAAAAAAACAACGGGAGATAGATTTATCCGCGAGACTCGCAGAATAAAAAAAGAAGAATAAATTTGCGAATTGTCAAGAGAAAGAAGCAAAATGAATTTAGACGCGCGATTTTATCGCGAACGTGTGATAAAAAAAGTGCGGAGAGTTGCCGCATCGTACGGTATAGACGATAAGAAATTGGGCAGTTTCGTTTTGACACGCTATCGCGTTCATCCGAGAAGGAGATAATAGCTTCTGAAATATACTTGAATCGAGAGTGTCTTAGGCTAACAATGACGTACAAATGGAGTCTCTGTGCGTATCAGTAGTCTTTTTTTTTATCAATGACGGAGTGTATAATTTTTTTTTTTTGGGCCGGGCGAAAGAGATTATTTTTACGTGCTCGGGTGTTGTCACAAAGCGACGGTAGCTTTTTTTTCATTTTGGTCTGTTCGAACAAACCTACAAATTATGATTATAAATCTTTCATTCTTGCGAAACGTTTGAATAAAAAATACGAACAATCGAAGCTTATACGATCCTAAATTATTGCCCTCCGCGATCTTAGCCGTATATCAAAATATATCTGGCAATAAAAGCTCGCGTTGGAAATGCACCATTTGCCAGTGACTTAAATAAAATGCGCGAAGATTTAATTGATCCATTACTCTTCGATATAAACTCATCATCGCGACCAGCAATAGCTCGCTGATAAAACGAATTTTGACGTGTGTGTGCAGCTCGAGAGCTTGGCAAGCGCCACGGCCAAGAGTGCCGCTGCAGTTGTGTATACGTGTGCGACGCCAGAGATACAAGCTTTTGGCTCTCGCGCGCGAGCGAGCACATAGCACCGAGCGCTTGTACCAACAACAATGCTTTGCCCCTTGTGTCTGTCTCGATTAAGACCATTTTAATTAACGGCTTATGATGTTCGATGCTGCTTTCTGGCTGCAATTGAAATCCGAGAATAGTGCTGCTTCTCTTGTGCCACTCGCGACTGTTTCTAGATAGAAGAATATCACATTTTTTTATTGCTCGCAGCTGAACTTGTATTTTCTAACAAAGTAGCGTTTTTTCACACTTAATCTCGTGCGCAGCTCGTTCGATTATCATTCAACAAAGATAAATCGTACTTAAGCGTATTCACAATTTTTATCGAACTTGTATAAGAATATTTAAAAAAAAAAGAAGAAAGACATTATCGAACGATCTCGGATTTTTCCTTATTTACGATACATCTATGTGTGTGACTCTCAGTAGCTTTGGAATAGTACGTGCGGGGCATTATCAGTCCTCGGCAAGATCGTAAAAAAAGCAAAGCAAGCCTGTTGGATGCACAATGTACAGTAGTACACAGCATCACCGTTCTCATTCGAGTCGAAAGCGATCTACGTTACAATAACTCAGCGCGTTAATTAGTCTTAAACGGTAATTTCAATTACGCACGGAGTTCCAACAAGCTTCCAAAAAAGTCCAGATTTCACGCGCAACGCGCTGCATACGAATTGCATCAATCAAGCGGCAATAAGGAGTCGTCACGCTTCTAGAATCACATTAGAGACCACCTCACTTGCTCTCTCTTTCTCTCTCTCTCTCTCTCTCTCTCTTTCTCTCGTGCTATGACGACGACAAACGGCAATTTGTCTCAGTCCGCTCAGCATGTATATGTACGTCGGAAAATGGGAACCCCTTTTACTCCGCGGTAATAATAACAGATGAGCCTTTTGTCACGGGCGCGCGCGAGACAAGAACAAAACTTGCAGGCGCGATGCTTATCTCGCTTGCTCTCGTACATATACATATTATACGAGAATCGAGTCGGGGGCTATATACCTAAAGCAACGCTATAGAATACGATATATATGCGATAAGCTAGATGATTTTTTCCCTAATACCCGCGGGAAAAGACAGCCGCCACTGTTGTCGCTCGCGCGCGGGCTTGCCCTACTTTTTTTTTTCTTCGTCGTCGTCGGGGCTTTATACTCGGGGATTACGTGATACACACAATAGTTTGTCGAACGCGCATAGAGATTATACGGAGATACGTGGATAATTCTTAGTTGGTCATTAGCGTTGCGATCGTCACTTTTAAAAAAGAAAAGAGAAAAAAAATTGAAAGAGAGAATGGCAATTGACAGAGACAAACAATCGCTCGATTTGGCAAGTTGCGTTGGACTGTAGAAGAGAGATGGCGAAGTGGGCTGAAGGCGCCCAGTGGCACTTCCAAACTTGTCAAAGTGACGCACGTCAGTGAGAGAGGGAGAGAGCGAATTTCGTAAGGCTTGAAGTTGATGCACCTCGCGCGCGCGCTCGTCGGGCTTGCGAGCGAGTAGTGCGGGTATATAACGAAAGAGACTAAATGCCGCGCAGCTGATGCGGCGCGGTGTGTGCGGCGGCACGAAACGCACAGTGGCCTAGATCGAGGCTTTGCCAGCGAACGAGCGAGCCGAGTGCGAAGGACTTGCTAGCCTTGCATATGTATCGCGCCTCTTGTGCATAGCTCTTTCTCTCTGGCCGCGCGACCGACGCATGAAAAAAAGAAGAGAACGAAGATGAAGTCTCCCTGGCCGAGCGGCGGCACACAATGGACCTAGGCGCATCACTTATTCGTGCTCCGTTTTCTGAAAGAGAGCCCGCGGCGGCCACCCTGCCTCTCCCCTATCAAACGCCAGCGTGTCATCAGCCGCGCAAACAGCAGCCACAGATTGCCAGCGCTCGCGACCCTATCTATTATTCACTCAGCACCGCAAGCTCGGCCATCGAGTGTACTCCCGCTCGCTCTCTCTCTCTCTCTCTCTCTCTCTCTCTCTCTCTCTCTCTCTCTCTCTCTTTCGCTCCTTCCTTTTTTTTAACCCGCGCGCACCTGTACTGTAGTCGCGCGGCCTACGACTATGTTATTGTAGCACACAAAACGCTTTCAATGGACCCCTCGCTGCTGTCTTTTTTTTACATTCAAAATACATTCCTTGAACTCAGCCTATTTCTCTCTTTCTCTATTCCACTCTTTTTTTTTTCAACTCGTATAACTTTCTATTCGATGCGTGCGATCAATTATTCAATTTTTCGAAATTTACCTTTCGAGCGCTCGACGCTGAATATTTTAAAACTACGCGGCGCGAGCGAGCGAGCGAGCTTTTAATTTATTATTAATTGACGCGCAAGCAGCGTCAGCATTATTTTATTTCAAAATCAACGTTTTCGTGCGTGTAATCCCGTCGAAAAGGGGGGGGGGGGCTTTTCATTAATTGCTTTGCTGAAATAATTTTCACGTAAGTATTTTATCCGCGATGAGTTGTGCAAACTCTGGAATATATAAATTTTTCAAACGGTGTAACTAAAAATGTACATATTTGTGCTCGGTAAATAGAAGTAATTTCTGTGTAAAACGGCAATCGGTCGCGGGCATATAATTTTTAATGAATTTTCGAAAGAAAAAAAATAACACCGCTATTTATCTTTAAAACTTAATTATTCAATACAAAAAGATTTATTTCATTGTTATTTTTTTTGCAGTAGTAGCAGTAGCGTGGTAAACAGCGTGGCACCGTCGCCGACGGGATCAGGCCGAGTGGCGGGCAGCGAGGCGTCAAGTCAGCCCGAGGGCGCGGCAGCGGCGCTGCAACGGGCGCTCGCGGCCGAAAATATCGTCGAGAAGGAGCGCAGGCTCACCGAGATGATCGTCCAGCTGCAATACCTCAGGGATCAGCTACTGCAACAGCAGCAGGATCCTTCCAAGGTATAATATACATCTACATTTACACACGCGATTGCCAAGTTACTATATCGCTGTTGATAATCGACATCTACAACTGTTATCTAGATTTTTATCGTATAAGTGTTAGGTTGAAGAACTTACAAATTAACTCTAATATTTATTATCGTGCTCTCTAGATTATTAATTATATTAAGTATATATCGATATGAAATTGAAGGATTTTAAATTCAAGAGCGGATTAATGTAATCAAATGTATTCATTACGAATGAATATATATTAATCATCTTTCCTACAAAAGCTACTAATCCATCCCGATATGATCGAATTTTATAATGAGAAATCAGTACAACTCCAAAATAATGCAAGCGAAATCCAGGCCAACGTGGTCTCCATAAAACCGAAAGAGATTATATAGTAGTTTAGTTTGTGTATCTAGGGAAGGGATAAAAGTCGAGTTCGCGTTCGAGTCTATAAAACAGCGCGCGCGCGACACGTCGTCATAACAGCGCGAAAAAAGAAAATAAGGAGATCCAAGCGTGTATATATATAAAGCAGGTGAACTGGAGTATAATGAGGAGTAAGCCAATCGGAAGTTACCACGGAAGGAAGAAAAGACTATTCGCTCTCGTACGGGCTGGTTTAGATGTGTCCGACTGAAATATCACAGTCGATCGTATAATACCGGTGAGATAACACATAACAAGAATACGAGTGCGCGGTGCGTATGTGTATGTGTGTGCGTGCTCCCGCGAGAGAGAGAGAGAGAGAGAGAGAGAGAGAGAGAGAGAGGGAGAGAGTGAGAGAAGATCCAAGATAACTAAATATACGTTTCTAGATTTATTGATCCGCGAGCCTGTTCCAACTCGGCCTTCTGTATGTCTGCGTGCGCGTGTATGTGTGTGTGTGTGTGTGTGTGTGTATACGCATATACATATACGTGCACCACAATCTCGCACGGCTTAGAATTGTATCAGTCCATTTTGGGCCAAGCGCACGCCAGAGCTCTGTGCATATTAATTCGTTATAATCCGACCTCTCGCTCTCTGTTTATTCTGGGATGAGCTTTTCTCTCTGTGCTCTCGTTGCGCGCCTTTATGATTTCGTCGCAAGCTTGCGCGCATTCGACGTTTTTGTTTTGTTTTCTGCGTGCTCGACTGCACAAATAATTAACAAGTTGACGTTTTTACAATGCATTGAATTGAAAAGGTCGAGAGAACGTAAGAGTGCGAGCTTGTAGCTGCCCCGAGAGAATAATGGGTGGCGGGCACATACCGAGAAGCCGTTGCAGAGGCCGATTGCTTCTCACGGGCGAAAGAATTTCCAAAGAAAGTCGGGATCGAGCTTATTCGGGGAAGAACGTGTCTGTTGCAGTCTGTGCAGTAGCATATAATGCAGTCTCTCTCGCGCTCTCAGTCTCTCGCGGGAGAGAAAGAGAATAGACGTAATAACGAACTGTGGCGCGATCGGAAGGAAAGGATTGCCGGCAGCCACGAGCGGACTAATGACGCGATGTATTATCTGCACGCGCTCGCATGTCTGCTAATACACCCAGGCCTCGCTCCATTCTCTGTTCTGATGTGCACTGTACTGCAGTTCTCTCTGTGTGTGTATGTGTGTGATGGACTTCGCTTATATACCTGAGCGCGCAGAGATATATCGCGAGAAAACGGAGCGTGCTTGTATAGCTTCTTCATCTCGGCTCCCTTGTTGTTTTCTCCACGCGATGTTCCATAGCACGCCAATCTCTCTCTCTCTCTGTCTCTCTCTCTCTCTCTCTCTCTCTCTTCCACGGAATTATTACTTATGTACTTACTATACTCGATCGAGACATTCTTCCACGATGATTTCATATATCTCTCGCATGCGTTGTGCGTTTAACGCTCGGATGAAACGTCCATCATCTGTTTGCAATACGCTTTCGGATGCTGTAATAGATGGAAAAATATGTTCTCGAAACTAACTTTTTTCGCTCATTTAAACGGAACTGTAACAATAAGAAACGATTCGTGCGAAATCAGAGTAGAAACTTGGAACAACACGGTCAAACATTAAGTCACTTCAATTTGCCGGATTTCACGACGTATGTAGATGATAATGATCCCGATATGCAATTACCAAATGACAATGTTGATATTAATAATTTACAATCAAAAATTCGGTCATGACTAATTTCCTTTCAACGCCTAATTAATATCTTGAGAGCCGCTTTATATACAAGTATATATCTTTTGACGTATCCAGCCACCACGCGATGCTGCGTAATACACTTGAGGATCGCGTGTGGTCGCAAAAATCTTCATGCATATATTGCAGCACGACTCATATACACACACACACACACACACACACAACACATGGTCACATGGCATATATACTTTGTGTACATACTTTCAAAGCTAAAGTGTATATTATACGTATTGTATGTGAAATCAAGAGTTGTTGGCATGCCAAGAGACGAGGAACAGAAAAAAAAACATATTCAACTGTAATTTTCAATACTTCGCGTATATACTTTGCAACGAGTGGTCGGGAGAAGAGAGAGAGAGAGAGAGAGAGAGAGAGAGAGAGAGAGAGAGAGAGAGAGAGAGAAAAGAGCGCATGAAAAAATACCGAGATTTGAAATGAACAACGCGAGTAGTACAATTTTGCAAATGAAACAGCGTGCAATGAAACATTGCAAGAATTGTGGAATTATTTCTTATTTGTGAATTATCGCCTCGAATGAATAATAATAATCCGATAAAAAACAGTAGATTGATATTCTTATAGAGACATCACGTGTCTCGGATTTTTTTGTTTTGTTTCGATAATAATTTACGTTATGTCATAATTTACCCAGTTTTTTTTTCCTACCAACTTGGACGTGAATAGTTCAGCATCTTAGTTTGTTCTAAAACACGACTTTTCCGCGTTCGCGAAAGAAATTTCAATTTTGCGATACACTCTGAGCTTGACAGATATTCAGTGTAAAAAAAGTATAGAGGCAATAAAGAACTCGCAGCTCTGATCGACTCTGAAAGGAAAACAATTTAGCTTGCTTCTCGTATACAATTTATTGCACGGCGTGCAAAAACGTTCTTTCTCTACATTACGTAAAAAAGAAAATCAATGAATCGAAAAATCTTTGAAAAGCCATTATCGCAATGGCGGGCGGGGGGCCGTGCAATGTTCGTCGGCGCCGCGTGAGCGAATTTTCGCGTTCGCCATTTTATCGGCGTTGGAAAGGGGGACAAACGTGCAGCGCTTTCTCGAGTCGAGCTTTGCACAATGCAGCTAGGAGCCACAAAGCTCGGCGCGCGCGAGAGTTCCACGCGCATATACAGTGGGAAGGAGCGTGAAAGCAGGCTATAGCTCATTGGACGTACATGTGTATACGGCGAGATATAGCTGCGCGATCGTTGGCGCGTGTCGAATAGAAAGCTGCGACAAAGAAAAGGCCCGAGGAGGAAAAATCGGCGAGCTGGCGACAAAGCAAGAGAAATAAAAAAGAAAAGACGCGTAAAAGGGGGAGAGAGAGGCGCGAGTGTCGGAGGAAGAAGGAAGGCGGTCTCATTTTTCTCCTCCTCTCGCGGCTGCCAGCAACGGCAGCGGCAGCAGCGGAGGGCTTGGCGCTGTGTCGCTCAACTTGCGGCCAACTTGTGTCGTCGAGTGGGGATCTCCCACTCTCTCTCACTGTGTTTTCTTGTTCTCCCCCTCCCCCTCCTCCCACCTTTCCACCTGTTATATGCGGACTGCACGCAGGTGTGGTGCGCACTACGACGATAACGACTACGAGTATGACGTCCTTCTAGCGCCGCCGTCGCTCGCATTTTCCTCTCGGGCGGCCACATTTTCCTTGTCGCGATCGATCGACCATCCTCGCCTCTGCACTTTTCCTCACCTTGCCTTGCCGTTGTTGCGTTGCGCCGCGCTGCTGCTTGTAGCCGTCACGCCCCGACAGGATATTTCTAAGCTTAGATTTTATATTTTATACACTCGATGTGTGTGTGTGTGTATGTGTGCAGTGTATTGCTCAACTAACCGCCACTTTCGCATTATAGACTCGTTTGCAGATTGCCACTTGATTTTTATAGTTTCCATATTGGTGCAATAATTAGATTTTTTTTAGCCTTATTTAGTCGTTAACTCTATATTGACCTGCGTTATATATTTACCTTCATATTGCCTTTAACGTATTAAATATTTCCGTATTGACCACATTATTATATTAGCTAAAAAAGAAAAATTACGCAACTCTATGCTATACGTTATTTGGCGAATTGAAAAGTAAATTGCCCGCCATCGCGATCGCCACATGTACATATACGTATAGATATTTGCAAAATACAAATTCCAGAATAAATAGAGCACCAACAATTGCAAGCTCCACGCGCGCGCGCGTGTGTGTGTGTGTGTGCGTATTTTGTTGAAAGCGCTACAATACAAAAATAAAAATAAAAAAAATAACAGCGAGGAAACATTTGGGGGATGCGTGCGGCTGAGCGCGAACAAATAGCATCGAGCTCGCCCGTAATCAATGCAGGCGCGCGCGCGCGTCAACATTATAAAAGTGCTCTCGAAATTCGGCTATCCCGCGGTACGCGCTTTGGATTGCAAACAACAAACGGTGTGGCGTCCCTGGGCTCGCGGAAAAGAGAATCGAGCGCGCCAACAAAACGCGCGTGTATATGTACGGTATACGTATATATGTATGATAGACTGCAAATCTGTTTTGAGTGCGGATCAGCGAATACGCGTTTCGGGTTGACCGAGCCTCTCGTTGTTATTATTCCCTCCCGCGCCCACGCATATACATGCACAGCACCGGAGCGGGGGAGTGAGTGAGCGAGCGAGAGACAGAGAGAGAAAACGATCCCGCGAATCCGGAACACGCGAAGCACAAAGGGGGAGCAGTCCGCCCGTTTGTCCATTTGCGTGCGGCCTCACTCGCCCGCTCTCTCTCTCTCTCTCACTCACTCTCTCTCTCTCTCTCTCTCTCTCTCTCTCTCTCTCTCTCTCTCTCTGTCTGCTCTGTCTATCTGCTGGTATGCGCTGTGTATGTGTGCTTTATGGGAATTAGCGGTGTATTGTGGGCGGACGCTCATCGGAATGGATTCTCTCCCTCTGGCCGGGAGAACAAATACCACGGGCCGGGCACATACACACATACACAGGCAGAGGCACAAAGCGACAGACGAGAGCACGCAGAAATGGAGATGATACGCGGGTTTGTCAATATGCCGAGTGATCACCAAGTATAATCATCGACCGTTTCAGTCTCTCTGTCTCTCCTTCTCTCGTTGTGCTGTATCGCAAGTGTGACAGAGGCACACGTCATATATTCCACGAGCGCGTCAATACAGCCTATATCCCTCTCTCTCTCTCTCGTACACGCGGCTTACTTGCTTTATGCAACCAATATACATCGGGCACACAGTGCGCATTGTATCAAACGCGATGGATGTATCTCTCGCTCTCTCTCTCTCTCTCTCTCTCTCTCTCCGCGATTTTACGCTTCAAAGCCGAAACTCCTCGTTTTCGTTATGTGCAGACCGATGTGCGCCCGTTCGTTTGTCTACGTCCGTCTATATGTGCGCCGATACAAAGCAAATCCATATACACGCAGCGAGAGATGCCTTTTTTTTTTGCTCCGGCAATCCGTTGCAAACATCGTCAGACTTTTCTCTTCTTTCTTTTTTTGTGTTCGGAACCGTTATCCCTTGACAAAAACAAAAAGCTCGACGGATATGCATCGCAAGTAGTAACACGTGAAATTGGTCAGACAAGCCGTCAAGCGCCCAACAAAATAAATGTAATCCGTGTATACACGCGATTCATCATTGCACGGGGGGAGCACCTTATCGAAGACGCGACTTTCCTGGTAATTAGCATACTCGCGGAGCACTCTGGAAAATCAAATAGAAGAACAAGTCCGTCAGAGCAAGTGCGTTCGCGCGAAAGCGAAGAAAACGAGAATATATATATACACACATACAAGCGGCTGAATCTCTTAGCGTATGTGCTACCTGCATCCGACAGAGAGTAAGCGATTCGCTGCTACTCGGTGTTTGCAAAAGGCGCGCGTACGCCATGGGAATCGTTCTCTCGTAGTGATTTTTCAGCTGACACGCGCGCGGCTCGTTTGTCGGCTCTGCTCCGCCGCTAAATGAGCACCGCCGCCGCTCTCACCTTCGCACTTTTTTTTGCAGCGCCAGAGCGCGAAAAAATAACAAAAAAAAAAGATCGGCTTTATCACGCGCGAGTGGCACGAGTGGCGCGTATAATCTCGCCGAGCGATCAAAGAATTATCGGCGCGCACGCGCGCATCTCGCACCATATAGCTCTATGTATATATACGAGTTGAGAGAAGCATCGCTCACGCTCGCGCGCAGCTCTGATGCTTTAAGCGCGCTTAATCACTCGCTACCGCACACGCGCTCTTGCTTATAAAGCTCCATGCGACAGCTGACAATTTTTTTTTTTCTCTTCCCGACGCTGTGTGTGTCTCTCTCGCGCGCGCGTGCGTGTGCGATTCCTCGTTTCTTCTTTTTTTTTCTTTTCTTTTTTATTATATTTCTTCTTTCGTTTGATCTCGCTTGCGCTGTTTGCCTTCGCAACCGCTGTGAGTTCTGCGAATTTGCGAGCTTTCACTCGAGAGAGAATGAGCTTTGCGGTTGGAGCTTGTGACAATATTTGCTTTGTTTTTTATCGGAATTTTGATAATTATTGCAATTGTCATTTGATTTTCAAATGAGGTAAAAAAAATAATGGCAAATTAAATGTTGATTGAGCTTCAAAGAAAGAAAATATATATAATCAATCAATCGAACGTTTATATCCAGTGAACTCGCTGTCTATAGGAACCTCATTAAAGTCGCTCTTTCTTTCTCTGTAACGCACTGTCGCCGTCTTCTTTGCGACTTTGCGCGTATTTGCCGACGCGTTGAAGCGCTCGTCCTTTGGAAAATGTGCGGGGAGAAGGGATGCTTATTCCGTGGTGCTCTCTTTCCAACCCCCTATTTGCCACTGCCACTGCTGCTGCTGCTGCTGCTGCTGCCCCATCGTATCGTACTAACGCATGTAATTGCAACTAACCTCATTAAACCCGTCGACTGATGCTACTCGCTCAAATTGCGCACCCCCTCTTCTAGGCCCTCCTCCCCCTGCCCCGCTGTTGCTGCTTTGGAGTCTCTTTCTCCAATTTTCCTCCGCGATGCCTCTTTCTCTCTTTCTCTCTGTGATTCCGACCCCCCCCCCCCCTCCCCCCCCCTCCTGCCGCCGCCGCCAGCTCTACCTTTTTTTCTTTTTTTTTATCTGTCTGTCTTGCTGCTTTTTTTTTTCTTGCTTCTTCTTTCCTTTTTCATTATACAGTTGACCTCGCGCGTAATTGGCGCTCTTCTGTATTCTCGTTTATACGTTCATTTTTTTTCTCTCTTTCCATCGAGCCTTTTTTATTTTTATCTATAATCTATAAGTTACCTTTATAGCAGTACTTCGAGGTTCAAAGTGAGAAAAAGTTGAAATATATGATTTTTTGTTTCCTTCCTCGTCGCATCGACCATTCTGAAAAAAGAAAATTCGTACACCTGGGATGCTTTTTTAAAACCTGTTACGGATGGGGATTAGGGTATGGGTAAGTCAACTCATCGCCTTTCGACCACTCGCTTCGAAGGTCATGTCCGCAAGGAACTCGCGCCTTCCCTTCTACCCCTTTCTGCCGAATTTTCCACTTTTTCTCTGCACCCTCTTGCCTCTCATATCTAAGGCCCTCTCGACAGGGACTCGCAGCGCGCAAATATTCGAATTTAAATTACAGGCGTGGCCGTTGTAAAAAAAACCGACTCATATAAATTTATTCACAATCCAAGCACGTTTTTCTCGAGTTAACATGATGCATTAATTACATTCAAATGGAACAGTTGAACATCCGTGCAAAATTTAAAGGATTTACAACGTTTGAATAAAAATAAAAAGCTAACGGACGAAACTGCATTAAAATCAAGAGTGAAAGCTTTTTTCACGCTTGAAAGCTCGCTAAGAGGTAAGAGAAAAAAAATAAAGGCTGAAAAATGGCAAGGATTGAGCGTGATTAAGGAACAGTCGTAATTAAAAGAAAAAAAGGTGCAGTTAAACGGCCTTTTTTTTTCTCATGTAATTTGCAAGAAAAATGCCTTTAAGAAACGTTAATTCTTGCGAGGCGGTGGAAGGCGTGCACGCGAGAAAAAGTTTTAACACTTGAAACATAAATGCACACACACACACACACACACACACACACACACACACACACACACACACACACACACACACACACACACACA
>JAWWMK010025051.1:0-60589 GCA_035047105.1 Galeopsomyia nigrocyanea
GTGTGTGTGTGTGTGTGTGTGTGTGTGTGTGTGTGTGTGTGTGTGTGTGTGTGTGTGTGTGTGTGTGTGTGTGAGTGCAGTCAAATTAAATGTTTCTCGAGCTACAAATGGGATAATCAATGACGTTGTAAACTGTTTCATACGAATCGGTAGTAAAATATGACTTCCTTCGACACTGTATATAAGAGACTATTGTTACGAATCGTATATATACATTCGTATCTTTGATTCTGCACTCGCTCTCTTGGCTTTTCATTCAATATAGAAAGTTCGTATAGTCTAATCCTCTTTCAAAACGAGAAGTAAATCAAATATGATTACAACGTCTATGAGCATTCGATACAAATAGCATTTTAATGAGTATAATATCGAAAGCTCAGACGGTGAAATTGAATATGCATAAGGGCTTCGAAGACAAAAATAACGCGATTTCTATTAAACCTTCCCTCCCAACGTTAAAATTACCATACATCTCTCAAAGCGATATATTATTAACGAAGTGATTTCTGATTTTTCCAATCGCTCTTAAGGATGTTGTGAAGAAAAATAAACGCGCGCTATTTTCAGCTCTCTGTGTTATTTCAGAGTTTTCAAAGCGTCGTCGTTCTCTCTCTCGCTCTTTGAATATGTTTTCAAATAGGCAGCTTTAACTTCATGGCACACAAGGGGGGAGTGAGTATGTACACACATACAGCAACACACACACTCTTATTTCACCCGCAGAGCAGCAAATGAAAAGGCCGTAAATCTATCAGCGTTTTTTAGCACTTACCGGGCTCTAATTGTGCATTGAACTGAACCTCAGTTCGCGTGAAGGTTTTTCTCTCGTGTATGTAGGTGCGTGTTTTTCAGAATTTATGAATTTTCAAAAGCTAATATAAATCACGACATTCGATGTATCTACTGAACGGTGAAATAATGATATCATTAGGTTCTCAGAAGGTAAAGTGATAATTCGAATAGTCGAAAGAAAAAAAAAAGATGAAATTCCTCGAGAGACATATTCCGTATGTCGACCCGCCTACGCGAGCACATTTTTTTTTCTCAAGCCACAGGCGCGTTTTAACACAAAAGGTATATATACGGGAAAAAAGCCGCGACAACAACACGTAAAGTGTTGATGTCACGAAAAGGTATACGCTCGCGCCCGCGACGTCGACTTGAACTATGATAACATACACGCGCGCAAGCCCTGTATACAAGCATTGTCCCCGTTACATGAGGAACACGCGGCTGCAATTAGATGGCTGCATTGTCGCCAATGAGTCACTTGTGGATGCGCCGCAACCACTATATATTTCTTTCTCTCGCCACGCTTCTTTTTTTTTTCTTTTTCCTTCTATCTTTTTTAGAGTTCTACTTTGGGTTTGAGAACGAACGTGAGTTCAGGTGCTTATGGAGAACGAGAGAGATAGCTGCGACGTTGTTTACCGATTTCACAAGTGTGTGTTTGCCGTCGGCTCTCGCTCGAGTGAGATTGGGGAGAGACAACTGACTTCCTTTCTTCTCTTTGCTCGGACGATCTTTTTTTTTTGTTACTTTGGCTTTTCTCTTCTCTCGCGTTGACACAAAAGTGGATATAAAAGGAGAGCGACTTTCGTAATGACAAACGTCGAGTCTGCGGCGCATTCCGGTTTCGATTTTTGTTGCAGTTGTCGTCGTCGTCGTCGTCGTTGTCGTCGGTTGCAGTCAGTAGTAGACGTCAATAATGATGATGATAATAATGGTGAACCGCAAGGAGAAAAGTTTTGAGCGAAACTACCGATTGAACTTGCTGCGTGTAATTGGCAGGATAGGCTAGATATATACGGGTTGTTCGCCTTTTGCATGAAAGTAAAATTTTTGCTGGATATGTTGTTAAAGCGCAATTATGAATCGAAAGTGATTACACACGGGCGACGTTAATTGTATGTTTAGGATATGAGTAATCAATCAATCAATCAATCGATAACACACCGTTTTGTCATAAAATATTCTTTTGCGCATTTATGAAAAAATTATTTTTTTCGATTGATTATATTACGCGTATTTTCACTCGAAATTTAAAATTTTAATTATCAAGTTTAAGAAGAATTTCGTTTATGTAACAACTTTCGTTATATTTTACGGGACCACACGCTAATTAGTAAGGAAAGTAGAGAGATGTGAAAACTACATTTGTGTAAGAAAAATTTCTGGCGACTATGCCTTCTGTAAATTATTTCTCGCTTTTTTTTCGATTTACGTAATTCTTTTGTAATACAGACTCGCACACTTCTCTTCGTTTCTATATTAAGAAAAAAAATGAAAGAAGTCATTATGCAGTTTTGTTTACGCTGCAGTGAAAACTAATGAAAATTCCAACTTTCTTCGTGATTAAAACTCTCAGACTTAATTCTTCCGTGTCAACTTAAATTGAAATTTCAATTTTATTTCGAGGATCAACCATACATCTTACACTCGATCAGGTGCTTTAAAAAAGCACGTATTTACCGTTATCCAAGCAACGCACGAACGATACAGCAACAAAAAGAATAAACAAAAAAAAGAAAAACAAGCAAAACCGATCTTCGTCTTCTCGCAATTAAGACTTTTAATTAGGCAACAATCGCGACACGAAGCGCAGCTCGAATCGCACTCGTATTATTAAACCTGATGTTTATTAACGAGGTGACTCGTCGATGAGCTTGTGTACATCATAATGCGAGCGCATCGTCGTATACACTGATGTACATGTATATACGTATACGCATATGCATTATATGTAACATGAATCCAGCGAGGTTTAATGCACACGCAGAGCGACAACGAGACTCGTCGATCGACGTAATTGGAGGAATTAGCGGATGAAAAGGTGCGAGCCGGTGCATACTTCCTTCTCTTTCTGAACGGGCGCGCGCTCCCTAATAATCGTGAGAAATCGTGCATCACGCCAATATTGCAATCGGCCTTTGTTATATAGCAGAGAGTAGCTCGCGCGCGCGCAGTCTGCAGCACGAGAGAGAGAGAGAGAGAGAGACCGCGAAAATCGCTCGTGGTAATGATATAGCAGCGTTTCCCCCTCCCCCCTTTTTCCTTCGTCGACCAAATGGAAGTTATAATAATCGTTGGATTTTCTCTTTCCTTTTCTTGTCGTAGGCCGCCAAGATGAAGATGAGCTTCTCGCTGTCCTCGCTGCAGCCCTCTAGCGGTAGCCTAGAGAGAGCGGAACACGCGAGGATCAGAGCGGATCGGCCTTACAACAGCCTCACCAAGAAAAGGTCAGTAACGTTGTAATTCACAAGTAACATTAACTTCTTGCTTACTGGTTATTTTTATCGGCGTGCGTTGCGTATAAGAAAATGTTTCCACATTTATAAACGTAGTTTTTGAGGAATTAGTTGATTGTTACGTTTCTTAGCTCAAATTAACGTGAATTTTAAGCTAATTAATGTTTTTTTTACAGGAAGGAACCAATGCAAGATCAAGGAACGAAAAACTGGTCAGGCCCGGAAGACGGCAAAGATGACTTTTGGGCAGCAATACGAACGAATTATGATTACATCATGGACACGAACTTGATTGACACCTGCAAGGTTGGTATTTCCAGTATATTATCGATAATATTTATCTGATTCACTTATGCTAATATAACTCATTTGAATAAGTGATAATGATATCATTCAGTGTCGCAAGTAAAGATTGTTTCAAATCGTTATCATGTATTAATTAAAAAATCTGTAAGTGAAAGGCATGATTATTGATGCAATTTCAATCGCTGCGGTACAAATGCGGCGTATTGTATAAAACGATAATATAGACATGAATACTAACAATCTATCGATAAATAATCATTGAATTTTGCATTTAATGATTGGAAATGTATTGAAATGTTTCCTAGTGTTTATGACTAAATTGCAACAAGTTCGTTGTTTATATTTTTTCGCGAAAAAATTTCCATGTGAAAAAATCGTGTTTGGCATTATGCAGGGGATTATGTATAGAAAAGTAGTAATTATACGTAATATTATGGGTTAATATTAGACAAAAACCACTACTCTGTTCTTTCTTTCGTCGCTCACAGCAACCGGTTCTTATATCCATGTTGTTGTTAGCGACCAAATAAATAACGAATCAGTTATTTTGTGCATAATTTTATAAAATTGTATGTGATCGTCTGATATTATGTGCAAGCGCTTTATACACGTCTCATGTATAATTTCCACGTGGGTACAGAGTTCATAAACTACAAATAGTTCGAAGTAACGAAGACATTTGCTCTTTTTAGCATAAAACTAATTTATTTCTGTCTTGTGTAAACAGGAAACAAATGGAGAATTGGCTTGGGATGAGGGTGACGTCTCAACTGTCTCTTGGGGATTGAAGGAAGTCAGTTGTCAGTTCTCCGAACTGTACTCGTGGTTGCGAGTTCTTCAAGAGCTGGTTTATTCGAAAGAGGAAAACGTACTGGACAAAAGCTTACGCGCGGTATGTTTATTGAGAAAGATATTTTATAGATCGTAATTTACATCAACCGTATGAATGTTGTAAAGCTTTTTCTTGGCTGTACATATATCTTATTATAAACGAAGTAACAATCTGCTTACCGTTAGTTAACGGTATTTGAAAACAATTTTTTATAAAAGTAAATTTGGAATAGTGTAGAAAATTTTAATTTTGGCGGCAATTTTAACTATTTTGATATTGATCGTCGCCGAAATTGTAAACCGAACATTATAAATTTAGATCAGATGTCAACGCTAACAATAGATTAGAAAAGGAGCACAACCAGAAAACCTTTATAGAGACGTTCAAAAAGACACACCTTACTATAAATTTCCAAAGATTTATTACGCGATAAGAGTACGTATAGAAATAAAAAAGCATGCACAATATCATTGATATTCAAATTATCATAACATGTACGTACAATATCAGCAGCTGGAAAGGTCACGCTATTTCTCAAGCTTGTATTTATGCCAATTCATCTTTCACCGCAATCATACGTGTTGATTTTACGATGTGAATAAATAACAGATTGACATCCTATCGATTATTCATATTTTTTTTATTTTACAGGCTCACACCGAGGAACTGCGTCGTAAAGCTTACAGAAGACGATTGTTCAACGAACAGGCGGAAAAGTTAATTGCTCGCGCTCCTTCTTTAAAAGAAGAAGTTTCATGGCGAGTTGATCATTTAAACGCCAAATGGGATCTTGTTGAACAGATAATGTCTCCAGTACAAAGACCCGATGAACTCGATAATCAAGATGTTTCTGCAGGTAATTATAACGCGCGACTTAATTCAACTCATACGTGTACTCTGTACGTGTTGAGCAGTGTTTAATTGCGCGAGTGAGCTCAAAATAGTCTCATAAAGCACGAACGGCTATATGACCAAACATCTGTAAAATATAAATATCTTACTTGATCAGAAGAAATCCTTGGATTTTTAGTAAGATATCGTACACGCATAAAGTCATTAAATAGTTAAAAATTAAAGTGTTTGGAGGTAGTTAAATAGAAGACGCACATAACGACATATTTTTGAAAGTATCGTTTGAATTCTTCTCTGAATGTGAGGCTTTGTATGCAATACTTAGCATTCAATTTCCAATCAAATCATTGTACTCGTAAAGACATTCCTTCGTGGTGGATATTGTTGATATGGGCACAATGTCAAAGCACAATCACAGTCATCATGATGACAATCGATTGATAAGTTGAATAATGGTATGTTACGTAAAGCACTGTAAAGTCAACAAAATTTTTTATTTTTGTGTTTATTTAAGTAGAATCATACAATAAGTATTTGGATATTTGAGTGACGTTAAAATGTTCCATTCTTCCCTTCCTAAATTTAAATTGCATTTTTGGTGATGTCACATATCATTTTTATTTAATTTTAAATCATTGACTTATATTATATACATACTATGTATATGACAATGAATTAGTAGTCAATATCTTGATTCGACCCAAATTTAACAGAGTATATCTCGATAATTATATCTTATTCACTGACGCCTTCTAAAGAATGACCAATATAAAATCAATCATATCTCAATATTTTATAAAACATTATTTCTGATTTTATGAAAAAATATACTTGAATGCATTTTGCAATAATTCTAACAATTAATGTATATTTCATAGTACTAAAATACACAGGGTGAAATATGTTTAATAATATGAAATGTAATTGAGATGCGCACATCAAATCGCTATGGAAGAGTAGTTGCAATAATTTTAATTATTAGTAGCGAAGATAGACTCTACATTCTTTGCTATTAATATCATTTTATTTCAAACTGATTTGCCACTTCTGTAAGCTTTTCAACGCATCAGGTTTGAATCAGCATCACGGTTTAAAAAATGTCTAAATTATTACAGTAACGTTTGATGCAAATATGGCGCAACATACAAGACTTACAAATATACAAAATTGTGATTTATGTTTAAGTATAGAGAAGTTTTTTGGTTTATTACCGTATTTTTATCGCGACCTACATGGTAGATTCACAAAGCATTTAACAATGGTCAAATAAAAAAAATAATGATCTTAAAATTAATTTACCATTTCTATGGAAGTAATATCAAAATCGAACAAAAGTCATGCTATAAGTTACTAGTGATACGGTCTCTCATTATAAATTAGCGTGGGATAATATAACTACTGCTATAATAAAATAGAATAGATTTTGTACACAAAAATAAAAATGAGAAAATGGTCAAAATTATGTAAAAGCTCATAGAAGTTTTGAAAATGTTGTATTGAGTCTATTGAAGTTCAAGTTTTTCAAAAAGTATAGATAGGCAACTCCAGTAATTTTTTACGAGAAGCACGTAGGATTGAGTATTTGAAATCGAATAATTTTTTCCATTTAGATTTATTTGTTTAATTAATGGTTAATAGATAAGATAAATAAATCTAAGGAATTATTAATTTTTTTATCGCATAGGAAAATTGTTCCAATAAAAATATTAACATAAGATTTTTTTTATTTGGAATTACTGGAACTCGACTTTACATTACATTATCATATATTTCAATATCGCCATGCTCTCATTAAAACTCACAAAGTTTCTACTTCTCAACACCTTGTTTATTGAAGATACTTAGTGTCTTGCATAATTATGTACGCCAGAGTGTACATATTTTTTTAGAGCATGTTCCATTTCTTGTAAACTAAGTAGTAGTTCTTGAAACAGTCAATGCACTACAATATTTTTAAGTTTGTTGCAAAAACTATCTTGTTTTCGACGATTAGGGCGTGAAAAAATATTGATTGTAATTCCGTGTTTTGGACCAAGATCTAAAAATACACCATGTTCCTTGTAATTTGATTCTGAGTACATTGAAACGAATCAGTTTCATGACGGTATGTTTATTAGGAGAATTTTTATGATGTAAAAAAAGTTTAATTTCCAATGCTCAACCTCAATTTTAAAATGTGATTTTTCTTTGAAAGGTGTACAGTGTAATTTATGAAGAGAAAATCTAAACATCAATGTACGCGTCGTCAAGTAAAGATTATCTTGACTAAGATTAAATATTATAAAATAAATGTCTTTATTAGTTTTAGTGATTAGCTTTTATTGAATAAATGTCACGCTATTTTGCTATTGACTACGATAAAAGTTTTACAAACGATCGAAACAGATTCATATTGACAGTATTGCTGTACAAGGTATCTTTATCCATGTACTTAGTCATTAGAAGTCTAGGAATATTTTGTACTAACTGATTTATATTGTTGTTATTATTACAATTTTTCGACATGCACTGTTTAATACAAAAATTATGATGGGTAGATAAAGATCTCGAGTAGATGCATAATTTTCAAATTACAGACGATAAATTTATACGGATTTCATTTATTTAATTCCATGCCATTATTTGTAAATGTAAGGTACCAATTACCTTACAGTATCCTGATTATGATTATTTTCCAATACATCAACTAAAGTATTCAACTAATTTTCTTAGCAAAATTGCTAGACTAATTAAAATCTATTCTATAAGTATACAATTTTAAGACAGTAATAATTATGTTTATTGCGCTGACTCATGTTATTTACTTTTATAGATTTTGAGCACGAGGTGAAGTGTCTGAGGAAATGGTTACGTGAAATGGAAGCTCGTTTACAACCGCTGAACTTTCGTGTTGACTGGAGCAGGACTGAAATAGAGGAAAAAGCAATGGAACACATGGTAAGTTTTATTTTGCGAATTCACTAAACATAATACAACTGTAATGTTCGAAGTATGGAAACTAGTTGCTATTTTTATATTTATACCAAATTTCGTTATGGGAATACAGTATCCGGGTTTCAAAGGTAAGTAAGTTTTCTGCTTTATCATGCGATATACACCGATTACCGATCTAGCCTCTTGGAGGTACAATACCGATCGAGTTCTACGGTGAGCTTACAATTTTACGAATCAACTATAGATGTCTAAACACATCTTTTTCGTATATTTAAATACGATTTATTCGGTATGTTGCATATAATAATATCGAGTAGAAAATAAAAAAGCATTTGAAAAAATAGGATATTTGAACGTTGTTCAAAGCAAAGAAATTCAACCCTGCTGTGACCATTTTTTCAATTTTAATAAATTTATTAATTTTCGAAATACTTAAAATTAGTTCAAAATAGAAAGATAATCTTTGCATAGCAAAATATTATCTCCGTTCTAAACAGTCAAATATAATTATATGTTTTATGAATATATTGATTTATTTCATTGAAATACTAATAATTGTAATGCTAGGAAAAAATTATTCGTTGATTCATAAACTAGTAATTATCGTAACATTTATATTTAATCCTAATAAATTTAGATTGATTTCTTGTTCGTTACAACAATATAATAAAATCATTTTCAATATTTTACAACATTATCACCTGATCAAAGGGAAATAGATCAAGATAATGATTATTGAATTACTTTATATCACAATGAATAATAAAAGGTATTTTATTTTATTGTTATTTTTTACACTTTTTCATACTAAGTTTCAGTACTAGACATGTACAATATCAATTTCATTGAAAGAATATATTTTCAATATCCTTAGTGAAAAAATTATCAATTTTTTTCTTTAAAGAAACCAGACTAAATAGTCTGTAAAGAAGACGTGTAATTATTGTCATAATAGTGTTCGAGTTGTTGTCGGAACAAACGAGCAGAAAAAGAGTAAAAGTTCAATTCTTCCAACCGTCGAGAAAAAAAACACGTGATCTTCTTAACGACAAAAGCAGCACACACTAAATCAACATCAGCGTCTAATTAGCCCATAGAATTCAAACCGGTACAAACATCCGAGATCGAGTAACTCGTGCAGAAGGTGACACAAAACCATCCATCCATCAGGCGCAGATCGATCGTCGCGCGTAAGCTTAAAAAGCATGCCGCCCATTGGTAAAAAATGAAGAAGAAGAAGGAAGGTGCCTTCCGTACTGCAGCCGCGCGCGCGCGCGCACGATTCCATATAAATCAGGTGCAAAACGCTCAAAAAAAAAACGGAGTACACAAGAAGATGACTCGACCACGCCTCGTGTGTGTCTTTATCCGCGTGACGCGTATCTCGATTTGGCCAGCCGGAAACCAGTTTTACCCGCGAGTTGTAGGTAGTAGCAAGGCGTGCCTCTCTTCCATGTATCTCTCGTCATCCGCACACGCGCGCACTCCGATTAACCCGTCATCCAGCGATCGAAGTCAATGAGCGACGAGAGACAACGAACAAACAAACAGAAGAAAAAAAGACGACACATACACGAGACAACTCAACGAAACGCGGACTTCGAGTCTCGAACTACATACTAGCTCGCTTCGTTTACTTCGCGGAGCAGACACGGATGAATGTGGTTTGCTTCATGAATTATTGAAAGAGCCGCACAAGTATGAGTATCTATTACATCGCTGGCTCGGTTTGTTTGGGTCGTTATACGAGTGTGTGTGGTGCACACGACATCTTTTGCGCTTAAAATTTAATGCCGCAGTCTAATTATTCGAGCCGTTGTAAATCAGCTTGTACGCGGGTGACACATTTTACGCGCTAATAAAATTCTGGGTTACAAATCAATTTTTTTTTTCGTAGCACGCGGCGTTAATGAACTTACGTATACTTCACTATATGTGAACTCGGCGACTCTTAATTGATTTCATATGAATTCTATACATAAGTAAGTGGATCCTGATTTCAATTCTAATATAATACACTAGACGGTCTCATTATTTAAAGAAATTGCAAGTGAAATTGCGGTGAAAGTAACGTGCTGAATTACGTTGTTTTTTTTATTTGGGTGAGAAGATAAGCGATTTTTATCTGGGTCATAACATAGTGTTTATAAAATTGCATTCGAAATTGTAGTGAACATTTTTGTATTATTAATTGAGCTTATCGGTGCATGTGCATCGTACTACTTAATTTGATTATATCGTTATCTTTGTGTGGCATGGCAAACTACGTTTTAAGCCTACACTTTAATGCGAAAGCAATTTTAATTACGAGGATTGCGATATAAACACTAATCGTACCTGTATCTACGTTGAGATTTCTTTTCTCTTTTATAATCAAATCAAACAATTTATTCAGAATGAAAAGTAAATATCATAAATTTCAATCGTCGTTCAAATTTACTGAGAAAATCTTTCCATAAAGAAATCCCTGCTACTTTAATGCACGCAGGCAATGTAATAACTCACTTTTCAATTAAATCAGCCTTATATTCCCGTTAGTGAAACAAGCTTGAAAGCTCAAGCCAATCTCTTTAAGGACAAAATAAAAGATTGAAAATTCCCAACTAGTTTAATGGTGTAAACTGATTATTTTATGAGCTTGACTGTAGATGGCTAAAGCAATCTGTTTGTAAGCAGTAAAATTTGTTCGAAATATTGGATATATAGTGGGAAAATATTTGAACTTCATTCTTGAAATCTGAATGATTACATTTTCTAGGTTCATTCTGGACTATTTTCTATACATGATTAAGATAAAAATGCAAGCATAACACTGAAAAATTTAATTGTTAATTCATAATCTGAAAATTTTCGTATAAATTTTTTGTATCATATTACGCTCAATTTTTACCTGGTTTACAAAAGTTTGATAAAGCCATTTTCCATATCTTCAATATGAAACTGATATTACGCGACATTTTATTATTGTGAGGGAGAATTATTTATTTGGTATCGCTTAATGTTGAACTTATGACTCAATGTACAAAGCCATTTGGCCAATTACAAGGTATACTATATAAACACTAATAATACTTTCATGTACTTTAAGAATTCAATATAGCGGTAAAAAGTAGATTATAGAAAGAAATAAAAAAAAACGATAAAATCATTCGAACATATATTTATATTAATTTATTCACAATGCAATGTAAATATCGTAAATTTAATCATCATTCCAATGCCCAAAAAAAACCTTCCCATAAAAAAATTTGTTGATACTTGATGCACGCAGCCAACGTAATAAATCACTCTTCAATTAAAATCAGCTTCACATATCCCCGTTAGTAAAACAAGCTTGGAAGCTCGAAGCCAGTCCTCTTTAGAAAATTTGAGAATAAAGAAAAAATAAGAAAGATCCGAAAGAGTGATTAAAACCACAAAGTCATCACTGCAGCACTGTATGTCATTAACGGTTGTGCAGCAGCAGCGGCAGCAGGAGCAAGTGCAGTATATATTGGGTCATATCTGGGGCAGAGTCTAATTGTCTACGTAGAAGCATTGGCGGCATATACGGGATGGTGCGCGTCCGTCGCCACCGTTGCTCTCGTCGCGACGGGGTCCCTCCTCCTCCTCGCGAGACATACACGTTGCTGCAACCGACAGGTACCGCTATGTACGTTCGTGTTTGTCCCCTCCTCCAGGTATATATACCTGGGTATACGTAGGAGTTGCATGTACATACACTTGCGAGGAGGAGCACAGCAGCAGCAGCAGCTTGATACTGGGTCACCTAATAGCCACTTCCGTATGCAAAAAAAAAAGTAAGAAAGAGCAGCAGCAGCGCCTCGTGGGAAAGATGGTGCGTCACCTCTCTTGTGGTTTAATCGCCCTTTTAACGGTCCTCCTCCTCCTCCTCCTCCTACTCGCGCAAGTGTTTGCGCGTTTTCTTTAAGCTCCTGTTAATGAAGTCGCGATGCTACCGTTTGCTGAACTGAAAAACATTTTTTTGTTCTTCGTTAGTTCCATTATATTAAACAGCGGTTTGTCGGTTTCGAATAGAGACACGCGATGCTGCCTGTTTTCGAGGCGAGGCGCGTGACTATATACATCGGGCGGATGAAATTCCATTTTTTTGTGTGTCGACTTCATTGTACAACGGCACGCGCTCATCGGACTTACATTAAATCAACCGAGTCGAGGAAGGATTATTAATGGGAAATGTAATTGATTAAAAGCGCGCTAGATATTTCATTGGGAATAAATCTTTTTTGGAAATAAAAATATGGAAATTACGTTCGTTGAATAACAAACATCAACCTATTACGGTGAAACAAAATCTGTTTAGTTCCGTTAAGTTTCATGTGATTTTCTTTCCAAAAGTATCCAAAACCAATCGATAGGCTTTTACAGCCTTTTAAGCTAATAGAACGATAGTTTCGACATACAAGATTTTCTTAATAACAGATAATCTTGCTGCATAACTGCATAAAAATAACATAATTACACACAGAATCGTGAGCTCATAATAAATAACAACGAGCCGCGTTATATTGTAAATGCGGCGTGTTATAATAAAAGAAAAAGCTCTCTCGCGCACACATTCGAATAATGAGAAAACAACATATATATAAATTGCTACCGTAGAATCGGTTGGCAATATGAGAAAATAAATTTTCTGGGAAATTGAAAGTCAACGCCGTATGTATAAAAGCTCTTGGCAACTCCAATACCGAACGTGAGTGCACGCGAATTACTTCTTCAACGCGCGGCTGCCGGTATAGTATAATGTCTATGAGCGTTTCTCTCTCTCTCTCTTGCAAAATCAGCAATTGCACGCGGAGTGTTCGCTCATGTGGCACGCACGATGATTAGATTTTAATTGAAATGCGAAATCGATTAATTCCTGTACGGGCCTATATACGTAGCTCATGGCACGTATGATATCAGTCGATCGCTCGTCGGAAAAGTGTCAGGTCTCAATTACCCACTCAACGATCAATAATTGCAGTTTATACATGCCGTTCAACGTTCTTTCTTTACGAACTTTCCTGAAGTTCGAGCGTGATTTTCGATTAATAGTTGGATTAGCATTTTTTTTTCCATGCAATTTCAAAAGCCAAGAATTACCACTAACGCGAGTTCGTTATCGTTATTAAAATCATCGACTCGCGCGCGGCGATGGCGCGCTTCTATATACATGCAATTGCGTCAAGGTTTCGTATCTGCGCGCGCAAGGTGGTGTAATAAAATCGCAATCCCTTCGCGGCTGTGCACAAGTGAAAATGCGAAGAACACGACTGACTCTGTGTCTGCAACATGCACGTGGTGCACGTGTAGTACAGTTGCGGCGTCTCGTGTTATCTTATGGAAAATCAAGGCAGGGAGCGGTTTTGTAGAGTTCACAATAATACCCCCGTAGCTAACGACTGCCTTACGTTTCTTTTTTTTTCTTTTTCTTTTTTTTTTCGCTGTGTGTATATATATTATATATGCACGTGCAGTCGGAGATTCACTTTAGAATTTTAAATGCTTCTGCCATTAAAGAGGCAGTTTGCATTGGAGAAGTTTTACGAGTTCGAATGGTTGCATCACCACCACCACCACCACCACTGCCGACAAAAATGCACCGAGTTTTCTTCGCTCGCTAATTAAAACGAAATCGTTTTGTGTGTGTATATGTGTGTCTGTCGTGTCTTAGAGCGATTTAACCTGAGCGTGGTAACTGTATCGCTGCGAAAAAGTTGTCGTTAAAAACTTTTGCCAATGGTTATATTAATAAGCGCTCGCTCGTGCGGAGGGCTGTCGATTCGAAATTAAACGAGAAATGTAAACAGACTTTATGGCCTTTGTGGTAAATTCGAAGTAATCTTAACTAATTGCCGGTCAATTTTGCCGAATGATTTAGTCATAACCGTTCTAACAGTGATTTGAGTGGACCATTTATTGCTGAAAGATTTACTGCTCTAAGTTTTCGTGATGGATGTTTCCTGCCGGAGGCATTTTTTTTTTCGGAGCAAAATTTCAACAAAACCTTTCACGAAGTTATTGTCGCGCTGATTGCTAAACAAACTCCGTTTTACAGAAAAGATAATCATCTCTTATCTCTCATTTTGAGTCGATGTCAGCGAGAAATTTATAGCTTCATTGTGATGCAATAATTTATCCCGATGAATACATCTTCGAAAGCATGATAGCATTTCTCATTTCCAATAAAACGATATAGTCGAAGATAACTAAATACACTTGGATCTCAAGTTACAACATCAATTCCCCTCCTATAGCTTTGCGATTCAATTTCGTATCCTCGTAAAACGCGACTCGTTCATTTCTATAATAATTCACGAGCAATTAACAACAGCGCAGAACTGTTAAAATTAATAAGCAAACTGCGAGACATGAATATTGAGTCGTAAAAACTTTCTATATATATGCACACACACACATGCTGCTGTGTATAAATACTTTTAATTGGGGAAGAGCTTTTCCATCCCTTTTTGAATTTTCTCTCCGCTAGATATCTTCACAGCTCATCGCGAACTCCGCAAGCCAGCCGCGAGTATACGATTAGATAGTTTAGATTGGCCACGCAAGATTAGCGATACGCTCGAGTAACTTTCTCTGTTTTCTGCCCGTTTTACGGCCACTGGCAGCTCTCTTCCTTTCTTTCTGCGCGATGAAGACCCTTTTAATACTTTATGATTTTGCCGCGCGCCGCAGCGCCTTTCTCCAACAACTCGTCTCCACTTCGTCGTTTTTTTTTTTGCGATTAACGAATCCGCGAGGTCCTATAGCTGCACTTTCATTATATACGCCGTAGAGGATCTGATTAGACAACTCGGATGTTGTATGTATGTTTCGTCGGCTGTGCGCAGGTACGTAAATTATGCTTGAACGTCGCAGAGTAGTTGGCAAAGAGACGTGAGCGAGCGAGACACCTTTCTTTTTTTCTTCTTCCGAATGGCAAACGACTTGAGAAATCGTGTTCGTTGGATTATCGATACTTCAGCGAGAGAGAGAGAGACTATCGTTTTAATGTCTGCGGGATTTTCTATGGGAACTTTGATGTAATTAAACGCTCGAGAGTTTAGCTCTTCGTCGTCGTGGAGTCACGATTTTCTGTGTTGACTAACTTGCTTAGCAGGAGCTGCTGCTTGCTGCTGTTGTGTGCTGAGTTAACGAGAATGGTTTTGTGAATCTAATGATGTTCTCTCTCTTTCTCTCTTTCTCTCTCTAGTCGTCACATAACATCGCGATCACACGTGCGATACGTTCGTCTAAACACAATTGCCATTACGATTTTCTTTGTTTCTTTTTTTTTTATTCATTCGTTATAGCTACCGAACACATTGTTCGTTGCTTTCTCTCGTTGTAATTAATATTCAATTTGCGATCAGCGCATAAATCATCTAAAATCATAGGTTTGCTCGGTCAAAATTGCGATTTCGCGTTTTTGCGGAAGCGTCCGAAAGTCACGGAAGCCTACAATCTTTGCGGATTCCAGTCTGCAATTACTGTACATACGTGTGTGTGTATGAGTGTGTGTGTGTGCCAAAGAAGAACTCATCATCGCGCTTTGATACAAAAGACTCTTCGCGAAACCAATCAATCATCATTGAGTGCATGTGTATGTACGTCTGCGTTTAAAGCGAGTATAAGAAACTGGGTTAGTTGAGCTCGCGCGTATCACAGAGACATCACACACACACAAAAATAAATGTCGGGATAATCACTCGCGCGGGCAAACGACGTTTTTCGAGGTATGTAACGCAGCAGCCCTCCTGGCGCAAGCAGCGAGGCTCATCAAGTATATGTGGGTCAGCCTGTTTTCTCGGCAGCTGGCTTCTTTTTTTTTTTTGACTGATCTTTTTTTTTTGTTTGTTCTCGTTCTCTTCGATCGGATTTTTTGCCCTTAGCCAACCTCTTCTCTTCTTTTTTTTTCGTGCCTATATAACTGCAACGTGAGATATTTTTCGGTGGTATGCTGCTGCTGCTCGAGTAACGTTTTGCGTTGACCAATCGCTGGCTGCTTTGCTGCTGCTGCTGCTGCAACTGTGAACTTTTGTGTTGCGGTAACTCGCGGCTGCGGCAATCGATGATCTATCGTCACGCTCGGTGACTTCTCTATCCTTTTTCTTTTAACCGAGCGAGAGCGAGAGAGAGGCAAACCGTTTATCCTAAGTTTTATCGGAGACTCGCGCGTTCTTTTTTTTTCGTATACATTGCACTACTTTATCGAAGTCCTATCGCTTTACCCACATTTTTTTTGGTCTTTTTGCGAGAGATTTCTAAGCC
The DNA here is from genome assembly GCA_035047105.1 of Galeopsomyia nigrocyanea. Taxonomy (NCBI): domain Eukaryota; kingdom Metazoa; phylum Arthropoda; class Insecta; order Hymenoptera; family Eulophidae; genus Galeopsomyia; species Galeopsomyia nigrocyanea. The sequence continues at coordinate 16,444 of JAWWMK010025051.1, forward strand.
TTTTACCGGCTATAAATGTAACTGTTATTCATTGTGCAGTCGCGAAAGTTTTCGCCTCGATCAAGTGAAAATAACGTCAAGTGCCGGGAGATATAACTTTTTATTAAAAAAAATGAATTGATACCTTGTCATTTCCAAATTATCAAGAGATACGCGTATACTTTCTTTTATATCGAATCTTGTCAATTCTCCATTTTAAAATCTTGACAGAAGAGAAAACGGATAAAATTTTCTCTATATATATACTGTCAAACGCATAAATATATACGTATGTGCAAAACTCTCTTGCACGGCAAGTCATTAATTACAGCCGTTCGAAAATTTTCGGCACCTCTCGCGCATTCAACAGGATGTTAACATGTCAGTTAACATCCTGCAAGTGTCTGCCACACCGCATTGCGTGCAACAGGCAGCAGCACACTCGGATGCGTGAAAGTTATGTCAGTGTGGTTCAGCAGCAGCGGTAAAGTGGTACAGGCAAAATGAATTAATATCCGAGCGATCGAGAATCGTCATCGTCATCGTCATCGTCATCGTCGTCGTTGGTGCACACAGGTGCTACGCGAAAAAGTCATCCATAAAAAAAAAGTATATTATCGTTCGAGAGCTTACTAAGTGAACGCACAAAACTCATTGTTATAAATACGTTCATAAGTGATTGCTTTTTTTTCTGGTCTTTTGATCGATCAAGGCTCTATATATATACGAGCAGTCCATTTCAAAACGTTGCCCTTTCGACTTTTCATCCATTGTAACGGTGTGTTGTCCTTCGCCGAGATTCGGATCCGTTTCGTAACCGTATATAACTAGAGTGTCGTCAGGCTGGAAACAAAAAAAAAGAAAAACAGTCGAGGGAGAGGAAACGACGACAAGGAGAAAACGATCGTTGCACATTGAGATATTACGTGCTATATAGCTTCGGATATCCGCGCGCGAGAGATACGTATACACGTGTTGTTTATGTTGCGGGGAAAAATTAATGGATGTACTGTCAGTTTTACGCGCCTGATATCAAATTATGTTCGTGTAGTTTAGACGATGTCGATTATACATTTTCAATGTGATCTTCATAAACTTTGCGCACTTTGAAAACACTTTCGGCTTGTGCTGGTGAAAGTTGCGGCGCGCGACCCTTCGAGAAGAGATATATAATACACGTATTAACGATCCTTTAACGTTAGTTGACGTTTTCTCGCTTGCCTTGTCACTTTTATTTGACAATCGATGCGTTGATGGCGATAATGATGTATCCTTGCCGGGCCTTTTTAACGGTGACTGATTGTTTAATTAAAAACTTTCTCGACGAGGAAAGTATCACCTTAGTTTTTTTTGGTTTATTACCGATCAATTTTCCGTCATTTTGCGACGAAAAAAGAAATTCAATTACTCGTGAATTACGAAAGATTTTACGCTTTATGTAACAAAAAAAATTTTTTTTAAATATATTTTTGTATTTTATAATGACGAGCAATGCCATTGGCACGATAACTACGTCCGAACGTTTCGTGTGAACTGCTCAAGGTCATACGTATCTCTCGAACAAGTCGAACACGCATCTATATCGAGCTACCCATATTATAGGTACCCCTTTTTTCTCCAAATAGAGGCTGGAGCAACATTTTGCGGTTGCGTCAGATATGTACGTGATACATGCCCAGAGGTGCGAGCTCGCATAGTAACGCAATCATCTCGTACCTTTTCTTTAGATAGTTAAATCTAGGCTCTCGCGAGTAATTTTCTCTCTCTTCTCTTCATCGAAGTTATTATCATTATGTGTATTATATACGTGCTAAAATTATGTGTGTAATATTACGCGCGAAAATTCATCTATAAAGTGGGTGTGACCAATTAATGAATAATAACAGCGCAAACAATGCGAGGGAAAATCCAAAAAAGAAAAAAGAAAAAAAAAACTAAAATACGTACGGTGTAGTAATTCACTTTGAATGTTATGGTCTATTTTTAGTCTTCAAATAATAATTGGTTTTGCGAGCTCGGTAGCACGCACACATACAGCCTTTGTCCGATAAGACAGCTCCGTGTATTCTACTTATGGAAACTATAATTGAATGCGAACAAGCTTTATCCGGATTTGCGAGCGCGGTTAATGCATTATATGTATCTATCTGATATGATTAGATTTGTATCAAAATGAACCTCCGAGGCATGTATAAATACAATAACACCATAAATATATCCGCGACAGGAATCTAGGGGGGTGCGAATTTCAAAATACAGTCAGTCAGTCATTCTGAATCGTCACGGTGCATATATATATATAATATAGCCGAGCTGTTCAAAATTCCTTTGTTTCTTTTCTATGTTACATGAACTTTCGCGCGTGTTTGATACGGCTATATAAGCTTGGACATTGGGGAATGCTGCGCGCGCAAAGGATTTTCAAGTGAGAAGCGCGAAAGATGAAAGTTTACGATTCTATATAGTAGCTTGCGCAATTTATAGATATATAAATTTCCCTGCGCGCCGAATATCTGTAAAAGCTCGCATACTTCCATTGTCAATGCACACACAGACACAGCTATAGAGTATATTTTAGAAAGCGATCGATAATCGCGAGCGCGCGAGGGGGATAGAAACGCGCGAGCACGGAGACAGAGAAAGAGAGAGAGAGAGAGAGAGAGAGAGAGAGAGAGAGAGAGAGAGAGAGAGAGAGAGAAAAGAGAGGGATTGGCTTCACTTCTATTCTTTTATTATCCTGTCTTTTTTCCGCTTACCGAGCGCGCTAGTAGCTACAGCGCGCGAGTTGGAAAGCCACTGTTGCTACTGCTGTTGGGCTTACGTAAGTGGAAGGGTTCGCGTGGTTCGTTAACCCTGCGCAAAGCAAAAGCCGTAGGTTCGCCGATCTAAACGACTACTGTATACGTATGTGTATATAGAGACTCGACGTGACGCGCTTGATTTTTTCGAATAGGAGAAGAAAAAAAAATTCAGTTTCTCGCGGCTCGACGCCTTAGATATACCGTAAGCCTATTTGTGTGCGCCCAGCAGCAGCAGCAGCACACAAAAAAAAAATAACATCAAGTGTTTACGGAAGTTGCACAAATGCATAATAAAATTTACTTTCTTTTCCTCGCCGTATGGATTTATTACGTTTTCGCGGAGTGGCGAGAGATTTCGATCGAGTTAATTAAACCCGAGAGAAACACTAATCGCTTGGTGTACATAAAAAAGACGGTGTGTATCTTAATCAAATGCACAATTGGTTGGTACCATGGTACTTTCCCTTCCTATAATGTATTGCTGAACGATCGTCTGGAAGATCGATCGATTTTCCTCATACGTTTGTTTTGGATAATAAATGAAATAAATTATGTCATTTTCAGCAATATAAAATCGCTTGCATTAGGTATTAGAGTAACACTAAAATTTGAAAGCTCGTATTATTAATGATATCTTCTGGAAGGGACAATTAACATATGAATGAGCCAATTAAAATTTAGAGCAATACGACGGTACGACGTGTAATAAAAAAAAAGAGTAACATTAACATTGAACGTGTAAGCTATAGTCGCGAATGGCACTCAGCATTAATTTTTAACGATGCCTCTATACGGTCGAAATGAAATAATTCAAAGAACTGTAACGCGCAAGTGAAGAATTGCTATGGGAAAGAGGATGGGAAACTATAATGCACACACGCACACATACACACACACACACACACACACACATATATATATATATATATATATATATATATATATGTCTTGAAACAAAAACAATGGGATGTCGAAAGTGTAAAAAAAATTAACTTTACTGCCTGTGAAGCTATACACCGGCGCGATGTGGAAACTGCTTGACCGCGCATATATACATACATACATACATACACTTTTTAACAATAAAACTGCGTGCGCACATAGCGAAAGCAAGCCACACGCGGCAGGAACTACACAGGGCAATTATAAGGTGTGATCGATTCGAACGACTTTTTCTTCTGTCTGAGCACTTGTAACTGGGTTTAGCGCTTCTCGGAAACTTATTTCTTTCCAACGAGACGCGAATCATTTGAATGACGATTCTGTGAATGCATTGTAAATGGATGTTTTTTTTTTCTTCTTTAACCACCGATGCTATTCCACGAATTTCAATGAACGTAAAACGTCCCAACCCACCGGCGAATTTTTTTCTTCTTTTTTTTCGAGGCTTCGTAATTCGAGGCTCTTACAGAATCGAATTCTGTATGGGTGTCTTTGTTACTTTTACTTGTTAACACGGTGAACTAGTTTAGATACACTGCAGTGACAAAAACATATGGGTCGCTCTAGATTCTTGACTATGACACTTAATTAACCTTATCATTTTTGGCGATCCGACGCTGTTTGTCGCGCGTATGCAATTAAGATAGCGTAGAAAATGACAGGGAAAGTGTAAAAATAAATAATTTTCCGAGTTATGTTTACTTTCTAAGCATGCGTCGCGCATAAATTGATTGTATATTTTTTTTTCTGTCGTGCGAGATAACGTAATTTATGTTTTTTGATTCCGTATTATATCGCACATAATTTTGAAATGCCGCTTATAATTATAATGACTTTCAGAAAATTTTTGATTCAAATGTTAATGATTCGAGAAATCCCGCGCGATACGGGCCAATCAACAGGATTCTACCTTATCATATATATGTATACGAAACTTACACTGCAAAAATCCGATTTTTTTTTTTGCTGCTTCTTTCAATTGCAGCAAGCTGCTGCCTCGGTTTAATTGAAAAATGAAAGTATACCTCAATATAACACAATAAAACGAGAAAGAAATAAAGAAAGAAGTCTTTCGTTTGGCCAATTTCTCCGGAAAAGTAATGAGCAACTTTTGCCTCGTAAATAAAAAATAACAGTTACCCAAAGAACATACCGAACGCACTCGATATAGAACTGAATAAAAAGTCCATTAATAATAATTCGAATGCGATAGATACAATTCGCGACGTCATTGTTTATATCACCGAGACAAACGCGATATACTTTCGCGAGGGTTTTTCGGCGCGTTCGATGGTAATTACACGGCGTGCCATCGCGCGTTATAAAGCAATAATTACGCACGCGAAGGGCCAATTAGTATATACACACCACGACCGATTGCGCACGCAGGCAGTACACCTTTCTTCCTCGATTATATAGTTTTTGACGTATCTATAACTTTCTCAACGAGCGAAAAAAAAAGGAAGGAAAGAAAGACGTTGAAGCGAAGATCCTTCCGCTATTCTATATATCGAGGAGTAAAAAAATGAAGGTGTATATAACGTACTTTGTTTCGTCATAGTCGGCGAACACGCACCGCGCGCTCACTATCTATTATATGGATTGTCGGAAGATTAATCGCTTTTACTTGTGTATATATATAGGCAAGCTGCTTTACGTAACTGTCGATCGGGATGATTGTCTTTCGCCGCCACCGCCGCCGCCGCCGCGGTGCTGCATTTGTAGAGTATACTTTTACTTTGGTGAGCGGACTTTAATTATCACGGGGAATTTTTTTTCTTCTTCTTCTGTGGTTACCATTATTGTAATTGGCTGAGATTCAATATTAATTCCGGCTAGGCGATGTGCGTGTCGAACGGCAGGCTTTCATTTCTGGATTTGAATATTTTATAACACGGAGAAAATTGAGTAAGAAGGTAATATTATGGTCGGTCGAGAATTTGTTGTATATCTTGATGCTTAAAAAAAAAGAACTTCCTCGTTCGTGCCTATCTCGCGGATTTTTCCATCTAATTATCCGTAACGGAGCATTAAAATAATCACTTTAATTGTAGAAAATACCACAAACAATAAAATGTTTACACGGCTTTGCCCCGGCCGTGTCGTATTTAGAGCATAGAAGTAATAACAGTGTTTTCTTAACTTTACCCGCGCCAAATAAACATATTTCGAGAGACTCTTTTTCGCCTGCCATTCAAAACGAGCGAGCAAACACACATATTAAAAGTTAAAAAAAAAATTCTTGCAATCGTCGAAACACACAACGACATAAGCTGTCGTTTTATTTTACGTCCATACGCGTCGAACGCGCGCGCGCGTTGCGGCTCGGTACACTTTCAGAGTTTGATTTTCCCCGCGGAAAACAATTTCTCTTTGTGCAATTAGACTTTGAAAGGAACATAATGGTCAGTTCCGCACGTCCAATTAGAAAACGCATGGTGATTTTCTGTCAGTCGTTGTTTTTTTTTTTTTTTTTTTTTCATTCTGCCTTCGCGAAACTTTACCGGAACGAGCTTTATTGTTATCGAGTTTATCTGATTACTGCAACTCGCGTGTATTTTATGCATCTATTGATTTTCAGTTTCTCGAGATAGTTATTTGTCTTGGCCAGTTTTATTTTACGATCTTTCGCCGGAACACAATGAGAGGAAATTGATTTGAAGATTATACATTATGCTCATAATAGCATGCTTTTACCTCCATATTTACGGAATTCCAGTATAACTTATATTGTATTGCCGCCGAGACTCGAGTGCGCGGATATTTCTTTTCCTTGATTCAATTGCATCTCGTGGGCGTTAAGTGCACTCTTCCTATATATCTTCCTCCCTACCAATGTATTTTACTCTTGCAAACAAAAAGTTTCTAAACGAAAATAAAGAGAGATCATAATGAAAAATCTCACCTCCAACGAAAAAAAAAACCACAAACATATCACTCAGCTCGCGAGCTCCACATTTTACCACTTATTTACCGCTCGCAAACACGCGGTAGTAGAACGTATTATATATATATATATATATATATATATATCTCATTCGCGCGAGAGACAATAACCGGTAGCGATATTCTCATTTTTCAACCCTGACGAGAGTATAAGTTCAAGTTACACTGCCGTTCGCGCGCGCACCACCACTGCACCGATAAAATCTATCAATATCATTGTACATAAAGCCTCGAGGCGTCGAACATTCCAAACGTTCTCGCTAATGTCCTTTGTCCTCGCAAACCGGCACGTTCGGTTACGTAGAAGGGGACGACAAATAAAAAAAAAAAGAAAAAAGAAAAGTATCTACGAGGGGTGGTAAGAATCGATTAATCATCGAGTCTGCACGTTGCAACTGTAAGCTTCGGTGTGTATAGAGTGAAAGTTCGTCTAGGCATATTAGCGATGATTCTGACTCATCCACGATGCGTTATACGAGGAGACAATGGACACGCCAGCAGCCCGCATTCATTGACCAATTGAGGCAATTTAGCAAGTAAGAGACTTTATCAGCTATATAGTGTCACGCGGAGGAGGTGTATACATACACTGCATAGACACCAGTCGCGAGCAGCAGCTATAGGAATATAAGAGACAATGCACGTTGAACTTGGAAATGCTCTTTCCTCGAGTCGTGCTGTGTGTATATATGTGTATCTGTGTGTGCCAAAGGCGACACGCGTTCGCCTTTAAGTGTCTAACCCCGAGATTGCGGCGATAACGGTTAAGAAGCCTAATTCCATTATTTTACATCACGTGAATTCCTACGGTGATCGATGAGTACTATAGACTTTTTTTTTATGTGTTGTATCGTTGGATCAAAGTAAATTTATTCGAGTACTACAATTGACGTATACGCACACTCTATATTACGAGTGGAAGTTATATACGCCACTTATTCGCCCAGATCCTTATTATATGTATGACGAGACATACGTCAAGAGAGCCACGAGTAACAATGAGTGCGTTTACTTTCGCACTCGCCGCCGCAGCCGCAGCCGCGTCTCTTCAACTTGAAAATTCTCTTTCCCACGCGGCAATGAATGGGGCTAAATAAACGCGCAAGCATAGAGAAGCTGCTGCCGGCCGTGCTTAATTGCTCACTTTCTGCCTTGGCAGAAAACACTCCGTGACTTGCCGATCGAACGATCTATACGCGTAATTTTTTTTTTTTTTGCACGGGATATATTCAATTCTCATTTTTATCGAGTTTCTAATACACAACGAAAAAATAAGTGAATGACTTACACATTATATGTCATTGCCATCACGCATATTAATATAGAATATAGCACTCTCATCCTATCTCTCGCGTGTATATACAACTCAACAAAAAAAAAAGCTTAGCATGTGCATCAGAGTAGCTTTTTTTTTCTCCGCCTAGCGCTTATAGCGACGATAAACTTCCTTTATCACGGCTATTTATAATCGAGTCTGCCGCGAATGGAAAAAAGTGAAAATCGGCATCATCAAGCCACATCATCGTCGCGTCGACTCCTCTTCTCGCGGCTTCGATATCAATTGAGCGCGGTGGCGTGTATAGGGCAAAATTTTTACTTCTCTTTCCTCGCGCCTCGCGCGTCGAAAAACATTTTCCATCGTTATTATTTACTCTCGTACGTATATGTATATATATATGTACGGCAATTTTACGCTGCGCGAGCCGCACGGCCAATTACTTTTTCACGTGTATAATACGTATACGCTCGATTTCAAGCAATCCGCCTCGCCTTTCTCGACCTTTTATTTTCACCTTCTATGCCTTCACGTCGCCTTTTTCTTTTTTGGTTCTTTAGCGCTTCCCGTAAGTACTTTTTGCACAGTGTTGTACTGGCTTTCCTATGTTTCTTGCGCCAGCGCGTTATGGTTAACCGCGTGTATATAGGATCGGCGCTGATATAAACCTTAAGTTGCAACAAAGAGTCAAGGCTACCGATGTACATATAGGAGAAATTCTTCTTCCATACACATTTTTTTTACTCGTAAATTAATTGATTAAGCGGGAATTTTTTTTTTTTTCGAAACTCGTTTATGTACTTGCATCGTATACTTCATGTAGCGCGCAACGCTTTTTATCAAAAAATTCCGCAGCCGTTATAATTGTCATCGTAAACAGAGCGTTTATCTAGATTGCATTAAAATCCTGAAAATGCCTAAAGAGAGAAAAAAGATAAAAAGAAAGTTGGGCGGTATAGCACACTCACGAAAGAAAAAAAAAGAAGAATAACAAGTTCATAAGTAGTAATGAGCGGACTACGTCAGACATGCCACAAAGTTGTCATCGAGAAAACTCGACCATTAAATAATTACGTTTAAACGAATCTCCCCCCCCCCCCCCCCTCCACTTTCTCAATGATAATTCTTAATTGCAGACGATGAAAAAAGAAGACGAGCAGTGTATATAAAATACCATCGTACATATAATACGGAAGAAGCTTCCACGCCGAGTTTCTTCATCGATGGCGGGAAATTGAGAAAGTTACATCGCGCGGACTCGATCATCGATCGGAGAAAATTTCATTTACGCCTGACGCGCACGCGCGTTCCTCGATATTGTAATTATCTACTACCGACTGCGTTTTTTTCTAATAGCTCTCGACATTTCGTTCGAATAGAATGTATCCAAAGAAGGAAAAACCCGAAAGGTAATACAACGCTTATGAATACAACTCGAAAGTAAAAGTCTCGCTTTGATAACGTTGCAGGTGTCGTTAAATTGTTTACTACTTACTACCGGTTCGAAGCGCGGCATAGTTGTTGCGCAAATTGTGCGAGACAAGGCTCTCTCTCTCTCCATAATACATTGCAAACTTTATGGGGCTGCATTGACTTACAACACGCGGATTTCGTGTTCGGCGAATTATTTTCATTAATATTAGACGCGGCTTGCGCTTGCGCAATAATCCACCGTAGCGTACTTACATTCCGCGTGTGTATACCCGCTCGCTAATTTTATTGATACTCGACGAGTAATGCTTCGACTATTCATTAATAAGTTGACGTATATAATCAATTTAATAACGATTACGATAAGAATAGTTTTTTTTTTTAGAAAGATCGTTTCACGTTCATTTTCGGGGGTAGAAAACAGATGTAACGGGAAACTCTATACGCGTGAAATTAATTTTTACCGTTGAAATAGTATTAACTCAGCATAACGAATGGATTAGAGATGGTGAAATCGATCGCGACAAACAATCGATAAATCCTTTTTCTGCACTCTAACCTCTAAATCGCACCTTCGCCGCTCATTTTCGGTTATCGTGCAAAAAACTACATTTCTTGACTCGTATGGAAAGGGCTTTTTACGAACCTCGCTATCGGACCTCGCCTTCGGCTCGGGCCGATATATTTGCTCGTTTCGTAAATTAGCCCTTTCCATACCCGTTAAGAAATGTACTATTTCTTCCTACTCCACGAAGAAGAAAGTATAGCTTTGTAGGGACAACAGAATTAAGCGAGTTTTTCCCGCTAGCGTTCTAATAATTCAGCATCATGAGTATAGTGTGTACATCAAGAGGGGGAAATACAAATTGATGAATCTATCGTTAGTCGAAGAAATTCTCGTGCTTACGCATCTTTACTAGGGATTATATCAGTGAGGAGAGAGAGAGAGAGAGAGAGAGAGAGAGAGAGAGAGAGAGAGAGAGATTACAGCTTCCGCGAACTACGTATATTTTCTCTCGAAAAGGATTTATTCGGACTCTCGCTTCGTGTGCGGTAAAATATATAAGCGACACAGTCGCAAGACTCGCGCGCGCGCTTTAACGTTTGGTCATTTGAAAAGATTGCCTGTTGTAAATTGAATAGAAAACTCTGCAAGAGAGAGAGAGAGAGAGAGAGAGAGAGAGAGAGAGAGAGAGAGAGAGAGAGCGATTCGATTTGGCGAGTTTTATTTGATATATTTCTTGTTCTTTAACGATCATCGTATAAAGAAGAAAGGGAAAATCGTTTAATATTTGGTTCACGGAGAGAAAAGTTTTATTGAGAGAAAAGTGTGTTTGTGGCACGGGTCGATTGTTAAATGCACGAGGATGCATATAATCCGAACGAACGTTTTTTTTTTTCTTCAATCTTTTACGAGGTATTTAGCGAAATAATTGGTTTTTGTACGACATAATTACTTGAAAATTCTCGTGCTTTTAAACTCAAAAGTTATACATTCAATGACTCCATAATCAGGCTTATCGTTCAAAAACATATCGTACGTTATCCTTGCAAAATCAAGTATTAGTCACAAAGATAAAATTCAAAGAACGACGATGATATGATGATGAATCAACGATAGCAACTGCAAACGTGGAAAAGCACTATATCTAGGCGAAGAAACAAGAACAATTCGAGATTTTAACATTGAAGCTGCTCGAGCTATGGTATCAAGCGAACATCTCTCTCTCTCTCTCTCTCTCTCTCTCTCTCTCTCTTCGACTCGGTTAACATTTCCTCGAGAGGCAATCACAGACGTAAAAGCTCCTCTCTCTCTCGATGCACTGACTCTCTTTCTCTCTCCCCTCGTGAAACAAGATCGTAACTAGCCAAAGCAAAAATGTGTCCGTAGCCAACCAAGTGCAGCGACCATCGTCCTTCGACCAAGTTGGTCCTTGTGCAGTGCAGTATAATACGTGCATGCGAAAGAGAAAGAGAGAGAAAGAGAAGACTTTCGTGGAGCCATTTTAGAGGGGAAGCACAAGTCCGAAGGGAGAACCAGAGAGAAAGGAAGAGAAAGACAGACGGAGAAAGGAAGGGGAAGAAAAAAAAGAGAGATAAAGGAAGAAAGAAACCAAAGTATAGAGAGAGAGAGGCTGTTGGCCAGTGGGGAAGGACGCAGTAAACGCCAACTTCTTCTCGATCTCTTTCTCGCCGATGCTCGCCACCTTTTGCGCCCATATAACCAAAACCCCTTTTCCCAAAGTACCTGCAACAACTTCGTCTGTTTTTTTTTCTGTTTCTCTGTAACTGTTGAAGTTTTTTTTTCGTTTGACTGATAAAGATTAAACACCGACGACTTTTATCGCCAGAAAGTTTGGTATTATGCGAATGACTCGGATCGTTAAAGTTTTTTTTTACGCAAGCTTTTTTTTTAATAGCACCGTAGCTTGAAAATTCACGGTGATTCATCCGAAATAATTGGCCAACAATGTAGTCATTGTCGCAAATGCAAATCACGCAAAGTAAACAAAACGAAATAAATTAACAAATCTCGGGAGATTGAATCGTCGAAGCATTGTGTATATACGAAAGCACACGAAAGAAAAAAAAAGCGAATCACAATGCTCGCTGCTGTGCAACTGGTGACAAAATCGCTTAGATCATTGAACTTCTGTGGCTCTCTTTCTCTCTCCCTGCATTCATCCAAAAAAGCAGCAGCAGCACGCGCGTTCCTTAACACACACAAGCAGTTGGTTCAAACACACACATGCAATGCGGAGGGTCTCTCCCTCGTTCAAGCGTTGCGCTTTCCGCTCTTGGCTTGCTCGCGCCGCCGCGCTGATGATCTTGGGTAGTAGTATAGTACCAGAGTAGTGGGGAGATATACTCGCGGAGAGCCGGCTTGGCGGGGCCGCCGCTGCCGCGCAAGTCTGCGGCTGTGTATAGCAGCCGGCACACGTTAAGCCAGTCAGAGTTTGCTGCTCGGCACGCTCGCTCAAAAAAAAAAAGCCATGCCTCTTCGCTCCGATTTATTTTCTAATTTTATTTAACCGATCGATCGATTTACATCCATAACTAACAACAACAACGACTTTTTGTAATTCAAGTGCTTCGATTGTGGGGTGACCAGTGAAATTTTTGATTGTGTGCCGATTTTTTTTTACGAGAGACGGACGAGAGAGAGAGAGAGAGATAAAAGAGTGTTGCGGGTTGTTCATTTGGTGTACACTGGTGCTCGTCTGCTGTAAACGTATACACTCGAGTTCGTCAAACTGACGCTCGACTCGTGCCTCGTTTGTCGTCCCCGAGAGGAGAAGAAGAAGAAGTGTCGCCGGATTCCTGCGATTATATTTGGTGAGTGTCGCGCGTACAAAGCCAGTTTGTTAACGCTGCTTTTTTTTGCTCTCTTAACTTAACGCTTGCTCTCTCGAGGGATTTAGCCGGCGAGACTTTGACTCATAACATGAGACTTCTCGCTCCTTTCATTTTTTACTTTTTGAAAGAAAGAGAGAGAGAGAGAGAAAGCTTTTGACGAGGTTGATATTAATGTTCGACTTTTGTGGGATGACACACACGTGTATGGGACCGGGTATCATCTTAATTAGTAGCCGGTTACGTTGGTGCACGCTTGGTAGCTTATATATATATAGCAACCGTCAGCAAAGCTCAATTACTTGAGTGTCGCTTGTCATTGAATTGATTGAGTAGGAGGACAAGATTGTCGTATTACACGCGCGTATGCAACGAATTCTTGACGGATGAAACAAAAAAAAAATATTCTTGAGTTTACGAGACAATAATATTTTCGCGCGTACACGATGAATTTTATTTGAAATTTATCGTGGTACTTTGTAACGAGTTTTATATTCAAAAAAATTATTCAAGGTTTCGTTGCAGTAAACTGCAAATTTATAACACATCATGCGAAATTTCATTGCTTTTGATATCGTTGACAATGTTAGTAAACACGTGAATTATAAATTAAATTTTGCGTCCAATATCCAAGCGTAATAAAAGCATTAAATATACGCTACAATAAAATTTTGAAGGTTAGTCACGCCTCCGACGAAATTTCGGAGCGAGCGTGCACATACATATAAAACTGGAAAGGGAAGTATGTATAACCGCGTGGCATATGTGTGTGTGTGCCTACGGCGCGGGAATCTGGTTAGTTTATAAGCTACAAAAGCCCGCGTGTGTGTGTTTACGATTTGGCCGTGAATAGTTGTATAGGGTTTTTGCGAGATGAATCGCACGCGCGCGAGTATATATCCGATACATCCGCTTTTCCCTTGCGACTGCAAATAGATTTTGAGAGAAGTTTTGCGCGCGCCTCTACGGCTTTGAAACGAGACATTCGCAAAGCGAACAAAAAAAGCAGGGTTGGTTCCCTCGGCACAACGACGCGGAGTATAATTGGAGCGGGATTCGAATAGCTTGCACACCCATTCGCAATGCGTTTATACACTGATGTAACTTCTTTTTTTTTTATCTATCCGACCATTCTTCGCCTATTGTTGATTTGGTCAATAGGCGCGTGATCTTGACAGTTTTGTTTTCGTCCGTTTGCGATGCCGGAGATATTTAGATCATTGAGAGAAAAAAAAAGGACGAACCTTTTTGTTTCGGAGTTGTCTGCTCCATTTTATATAGTCTACGATCCGTTTCGAACGAAATAAAAAATTTGCATTTTTTTTTAAGTCGACGACGCACGTTCCATTACTTATTCGAGACCAGTTTATCATCAACACTCAACGTGCAGATGATCATTAATCAACTTCTAAGCTTAACGAGCTTTCGGTCGGTGTTCTCTATGAGCATTTCTCACATTATAATTTTCATCACCATATAATAACATCCTTTGCGTGCGTAATATACCAAATCTGTATGGATTTTTATTCGTTAGCTTCGCGTAAATGATGTAACGTCTACAGAGATAATGAGAAATTAATTGCAGCTTTGCATAATCTCTGTGCTCCATTTTCGATAAGAAAATTTTCGTTTGAGAAATGATATGGAAAATCGATGTCTGCTACGAATTTCTAGTCGTAAATTATTTGGAAGATTGATATCAAAATAACTTTATGAATTTTTTTTCCACGGTGTGGCACACAGTGGTAAAAGCTGAATTTCAAGTTTCTCGAAGACAAAGTTGTCTTCTCCCAACCCAACAAATGATTTCTCCTTAAATAAATTTACTGCAGTTCGCGAGTTGCGAGCAAATTAATTACCTTTTACAATCCGAAACTGAAGAAGAAAAAAACTTCGATAATCCAATAAGTAACCAACGGAAAAAAGTCTCTCCGTCGTAGGCGGTAAGATTTTTTTTTTTAGTTCTCTTTCACGAGTATACCCAATTTTAGAAAGCTTTCAAGTTAAACTCGAACGAATTACCTAAAATTAAAGTATATATAATACGAAAAATAGTCTCTCGCACTTAATACGCTGTATCTAACGCAACAATGCCGCTGGCTGACCATATTAGGCGGACAAAACTAGCCGCATATAAGCACGCGCGCACGCATCCACCTTCATTATTGCCACTCACCCTAAAATAAAGAAAGAAAAAAAAAACATGTCTTGCCATATAAGAAAAGACGCGCAGGCACAGAGATGAGAACAAGTCTCCAAAGCAGAAGAGACTCGAGCGGGAGAAGTGATCTAATATGCATGATGACTAGTCGAGTTCGATGGTATAAGAGTCACTCGACTGTCTTTCTCTCTCTAGCGTGTATATGCAGGCAGCTTGGAGTGGGGAATATAATCAAAAGCGAGATATGATGCAAGTGGTATAATCGCGAGACGCTTTATCTGCGCCTCGTTATAATCGCGTATGGCGATTAATATACAGACATGCATATCCGGTGTGGGTGTTCGCGGAAGAATCTTATACATATATACATTACACGTTTTGCGCCTGCATCAAGCCAAATTGAGCAAAGGGATGCGCGAGATATTTAAAGCTTTTAATTGAAAACTCGAGGAATATGTTAAAAACGAATGGGTGGTTTCAAATGATGATGTGTCGGATGATAATAATCAAGGGGGACGTAATACTTTTAACGTTAGCTGAATGCATATAAAGAAGACGCGGAGCTTTAATAATACGCGCGTATGTGAATCACGGAAAACGGGGCGGATTTTCAATAGATACCACTGTCACGCGCGCGCTCACGTTATGCTATTGGTATTCCGACAATGACTTGGCTATTCAATTAATTATCTCATGAATAATTTTGAATAAGTTCTATGTTCTATCGTATTATTCTGTCGGCTCGAATTCTAAATTACACGGTATCGAAAATTGCTCGAAAAATATATATATAACATTCGTCGAAAAGGGCACACGTGCGCATGCAGACGTAATTTTCACGGCAGACTGTACGTGAGGCGTCGTCGTCGTCGTCGGTCGCGTCGTCGCGCAGACGAAGAACACAATTGCATATATACGCGAGCCGCGTGTGGGTAGAATGGATCATAATCGCAAGCGCGGCCGCCGCTTATGTATAGAGAGAGAAGGAGGCCGTATGATTCAGCTTTGAAGCTTTTTTTTTCGTAGAAGAACGGCGCATATGGGGGTGGCGCATGAAAAATCGGCACGCGCGCGCTTATATATACACGTTTAATACTTGTGGGCTCAATCTCCGTTATATGAGAGAGAGAGAGAGAGAGAGAGAGAGAGAGAGAGAGAGAGAGAGAGACAATGTCGGAGAGACAATGGGTATACCTTCTAGTGAGTGTGCGTGTCTATATAGATTCCTCTATGACGGTGTATCTATAATGATTTTGAAGAATGGATTTTTTTTTCGAAGGGAGTGATTTTTCAAATAGGAGACACCGTGCGAGAGAGAGAGAGAGAGAGAGAGAGAGAGAGAGAGGTGACTGACGTGCGGAGAAATTCGATAACGCCTTACGATAAATAGTGAGAGAGCGTTGTGTAACTATATAAAGTATAGTGACGTGTTTTTTTGGTAGCTGTAATTTTGTTCAATTTAATTGGTAGCGATGTTACTCACTCTATTTGCTCTTGTAATAAAGATCGAGTCGATTGTTAAAAAAATATAGAGAAGCTTGAAGTACGCGACGAATGTATAACGTGATTAATCGTCAACACTTTTTGAAAGGCTTCTAATTTTTCATTGAGAATTAAGATTTTCGTCCCGAGCCTCAAGAAAAGAAAGTGTGGAGTCATGAATTTCAAGGTTTCGAATGTATACGTGTCGGACGTCAATCGTTTTCACTCATCATGCAAATCTCCACACCACTTGTAACAGAATTTTTTTTTTTTTGCGTTTCAACGTCGTTCACCTACTAAATCATCCGATATCCTCAAAGCAAAACTCTCGACTCGTTTGAAAAAAAAAAGAAAGATCGAAGCAAATAACGAGCCTATGATGATAAAAAAGGCCAACAAGCACAAACAGACACACACACACATGCGACTATAACAAACGTAACGAACAGTTCGAAATCAGCGCATCAGCGATGAACGACTTCGAGGCAAGTGCATCAACGCCTCATTGTTACTTCAGCTCTCTCGCGGTCTCGTCGAAATAAATCAGTGTTACCCGCCGCGCGATCATTCGACTTTACCGGTATATAACTCGCGACGCGAGAAAGCGTTGCAAGCTCACCTCTCGCTCATTACCGCTCGTTAATTCGACACGGCTGCCGTTGCTGCACTGCATGCGCGCGACAATGACAGTTGCAGCTCTTCGTGACGACGACGACGATCGTCTACCTACTACACTACTCTCTCACGTGCAAGAAATTTCTTCGCGATTGCCAGTCTCGATTCCACTTTAGCTTAGACGTATATGGGGTGTAGAGTGCACAAACCGCGAGGACAAGTTGTAACTGTAAAAATCTATTCTTTTTTTTTTCTTTCTTCTTCTCGTCGGCAAGTTGCATTTTTTTTTCGATGCCGTTGCCTCACGTACCGCATGGCAGTGTAACTTTGTATATATGCTGCGAGATAAGCGTCTTATTTGTTCGATGCGCAATTTCTGCGTTTTTTTTTTCCCCCTTCGAGAACCAACGTAATTGGCGCAACAAAAGTCGACTCAGATTGCAGCTATCCGATATATGCATGTGCATTCAAGGCACGAAAAGGAAAAAAGAAATCAAGATATACTTATTCGACGACGACAGAGAGGCAGGTGCCTGCGCGCAAAAATGGAAGGTTTATAATATCTCGCTCCCCTCGACCGTGAAATTCAACAGCAGCTGTGCTGTGCGGTGATTAGCCGCACGTGTTCATACTGCACACACACACACACACACACTATAACGTTAAACCTTATAAAGCCTACGTCGTCGTCCTTTTTGCAGAGAGAGAGAGAGAGAGAGAGAAATCAGGACGAGTGCAAAGTTTACGGGAGAGGAGTCGCGTGCCACCAAGTTCTTCTGTTTTTTTTATTTTCACTCGCGCGAGGCTACCGTTTTCCATTTCCAACTAATGGTATATAGGAAGAGATTAGAGGCTCGCGCGCTTACCCGTAGAGAGAGAGAGAGAGAGAGAGAGAGAGAGAGAGAGAGAGAGAGAGAGAGGTGCTTTCATTGCGGGGAAACGCGAGAGTAGGTTCTTTATTGCTTCGTTGCACGGCTGCACTGCTTCTTCTTCTTCTTTTCTTCTTTTTTTTGGTGGTATAAATATATCGCGATGGAGGCTAGTTTATCAGTACGCCAAAACTTGGCAACGACGACCATCCTTCACATGGTCGTTAGAGCGTATGCGGTTTTAAGTGAAGACATTGAAACATGGCATTAGAGAGCATTTATGGTTGGCGTTTTAAAGCTCTATGGTTTCCAGAATAAATCGAATTAAAACGTTACCGCGTTTTCATTGTGAGCGAGATTCGTTAATCCAAAATTTTTTAATCGAAATTATAAACATCGTATACTAGTTGGTCGCGGAGAGTCTTTTAAAGGTGCGCCGTTCTTCCAGCAGCTGCAGCGGTGTTCTTTTTACCATTTGCAGCGATGCCGCGCGATCGAACTTCTTATTTGCTATTTGCTAATGGCACGTGCGGATTGCAGCGCGTCGAACGAGAGAAAGACACTTTCCAGGAGAAAATGCAGCTTCTTTTTTTTTTCTCTTTTTTTCGTTGATGTTCAAGGCTATTAGCGGTAACGATTTATTATGATACACACAGCTGACTTTCATTTGGAAAATTTGCGGTTGGTCTTTTCAATTGAATTAAGGATTCAGAAACACTCGTTCGCTATTTTTTAAAGATAATTATTCATAGTTTCACCTACAAAACATATTTATCAGCAGTTGAAAATCAGTTCAGCTTATACATTACGAAAAATAACGTCATCAGTCACGCACTTTATTTCGTATGGCTTTGCGGTCTTCAAAAACAAAAGAAGAGGCTCGCTTTTACAAAATTACGGCTCCGTGAAAAACAATTATGTACGGGGGATTTCGAAAACCGTCATCAAGCGTGGCTAAAGTAGGAGGCGTGTATACAACGTAAAGGTTCAAAAGCTGCCATCGGTCACACACAGACACACACAAGTGTAATAGCTCCGTCGTGGTATATACTCGAGAAGAAGATTTTTGGCGAGTCACGGCCGTCGTCGGCCGCGGCTGCGACGACTCTCGATTATATATCTCAAGCCAGTGATCTTCAACGGCAGCGTTTGGTGCATTCATAATGACCTTGGACCGGCCGCGCCTACGTCTTCTCTCCAGTTCTTTTTTTTTTCTTCTCCTTTCTTCTTCTCCTCTCCTCTTTCTAAAAGGGATTCACAACCTTGCCCTGTTCTCCACACACCTATACACATACACACGCTGGTCTGAAAAACGATGCAAAACGAATAAATCGACTGCGTGCTTGTAGGTATACTTACGTACGTGTGTGTGCGAGAGAGAAGACTGGTGGCGTCGAAAGCCGGGGACTCCAAAAATATATCGTCGCGTGCTTTCAAGAGAGAGACGCTGACTTGAGAATGAGAACCGAATGGCGCGCGAGCGGCAGTAGAGTCCAGTTAAACTTCGAGCTCTCAATTCGATATTTCGCCTGGCACAAACGCGTCATTGCTCTACTATTTTATTTAAGCATTTCGAAAGTATATGTCTTCGGTGATTTCGAAAGGCCTCTGGCAGCGTCAAGCTACTGAAATACGCTCTTTTAGCTTGGTGAATGGAAGAGACTATATTACCCACGCGTGGCACGGCTGCTATACAGCGAGGAAGCCATTTCTCATGTGGATAATAAACTCTTTTTTTTTTTCATTGGGCTGAGAGAGATATTAAGAAGCAGCTCTCTCTCTCTCGATTATGTAATTTTTTAATTTAAAGATACGTTTACGAGCGATTGAAAGAATATTTATAAACTGGAGTGGTTTTCCTCGTGAAGAAGTTTATTTGTGGTTGCCCGACTTTTCTCCTAATTGTTCTTCGCCTGCTGGACGCACACAGTTAAATGGTCATCCAAGCCGCTAGAATTTTAGTTGCAGCATGCGCGTCCTATATATTTTACTCGAAATAATCTCGCGTGAACGAATTCTAACGCGTGGCGTGTGTGTGTGTGTGTGTTTGTGTGTTTGAAGATGTCACGCTTTATGCAATAGGCTTTACTTTGATATTGTTGTTGGTAATTGACGATGCGCTATTCGTGCGTTCCGGTTGAACTTTTAATTGGGAATGAGTTGAAAAACTGGAGCAAAGTAATTTTGCAATAAGATGAAAATTATGAGTAATAAGAAAAGAAAAGTACAAAACGAGTGAAACTAACTTTCTATACAGCAAAGTGTTCTTCTTTTTTTTAACGATCGTTCTTCCGACAGATCATTGTATGGGTTCATCTCCAAGAAACATGAAACATCTTATACTTTCATCGTTGAAGCTCAATTATCCTCAAAAACAATGACGCCATACGCGTATAGGCACTCGAAAGAATGTTTCGGCAACGAGGGTTATAATACTCGTACGCTAACTTTGAACTCCAGTCAACGCAAATCTCGAGTGTCCTCCTCTCGATGTTCTCGAGAAAACACATTTCAACCATTATCACAATCGCCACCGTTACACACGTACAACCACCGAGTATCTATTAATAAAACCAACAAATCATTCGGTTTCGTTTGATTAACAATATATAGTTTTTTTTTTTCTCGGAGGAAGCTTTCAATTCTGGCGGAAGAAGAAACGTAACGTGACAACATAGCGAGCGTGCCAGCAACACGTGCACGAGGGAGGGAAAAGAGGGTCATCGAGCTGCTGCTGCTGCTGCTGTTGCCTCTTCAACGATGATTACACCACATAACAGCTTCGTCGCGTTTTTTTATTTTTTTTTCCTTCCTCCACGTCGTCGTCGTGAGGCCGCGAATTTCACGCTTTAATCTCATGCTTTAAACTGTGTGTGTATAGCATTATGAAATTTTTTTTTCTCGAAGGTATTGTTGTTAGAGCGTGCGGAAGATGAGTAATTATAACTTTCCTAACTCGCCTTTTTTTTCGGGGACGCCTCTATTGGTACACGGTTGGAAGAAAGTCCGAGTGACTCTCGAGTGAGTACTTTTCGAGAGAGTATAGTCTTGTGTGTGAATAGACAGATGGAGAAGAGATGTTTTTTTTCTTCTTTTCTCGAGGCATGTATAATTATTTGATTTCTTCTCGATGATACTTATCGTCGTTTCGCCTGAGGATTGTCAATGAACTCGCGTACAAGACGATTTTCCCCTTTTTTTTCCGTAACTCACGTCAGCACGCTGCTAGACTTTGTTGGAATGTTTGCCTTTTTTTTGCTCGTGGTTGTGCATACTTTGGCCAAGAGATTTCAAGATTTTCTATTTATAGTTGTCATGGAAATCATAAGAATTATAAAAAAAATTTATATTTTCCTCGAACACTTTGAGAATACTTCGAGTTGCAAATGTTTTATTCATTGTACTCTCGAAAGAATGCTCGAACACTTTAACGAAAAATTAGAAAGTCAAAGTACCGATAAATTGCTCAAAAGCGATAAATTATTCGTATACACGTCAAAAAATAAAGTACTCGCACATTGTTTGAATTTTCAGACCTAGTATACCGCTAAAAATTTACATGCTCAAGTGTAATACGCATATACACACGAATCGCCGCGCAATCAAAGAGCTCCTTTCACCTTTAATAACCTTCGACAATTACCGCAATATATATTGCACGGCGGGTTTTACTCGGAGGGGTAATGATCAATAACGCGTTGCCGCCGCCGTTCGCGCAAAACGAGAAAAGGATAAGCTCTAATTCAAAGTAATTGCTGAGCTATACACAACTTCCGTTATAAAATTTTCTAATAAATACTTTTTTAAACGTATTACGAAAATTTCAGCTTATAAGCGCGCGAGATATCGTTTGTCGAGACTAGAGAGAGAGCCAATTAACCTATTCGCGAATAAAACCGTTAATGTATTCGTGCACGATGCTTTGTTTCCCTATATACCTGCCATCTCATTTTTTTTTTTTTTCGATAAAAGCGCGTGCGGCTTGTTAAACGCGTCTAACTGTGAATTAACACACACAGACACATACGCGCAGATACAAATTGCATATCGCGCAGTTTTCACAATAACCATCAGCAGCGAAAAGGACGGCCTTAATTAAAGAAAATTCAAACTGCCAAGAGTAAGTCTCTAACTCTCATTAGCCGACTCGACTCGTACTCTGCAGCCGATATGACTTTGACGAACCGCGCCGCTGCTGCTGCCGCTGTAATAATCACCGCTGCAAACTAAATTTCTCGCGAGCTCCCCGAGACCTAACGACTCTTCTGTGTGTGTGTTATATGCTGCTGCAGAGAACACGGATGAAAGGCATTTTTCTTCTCTGCCGCGAAACGTAAATCAATCAAAACGACGCCTCGCAATACTTTTTTTTTCTCTCTCTTTCTCTCTTCACCTTCCGTATTGGAGTGAAAACACGTTCGAGCGCAGGTGTATCAACCTTTTTTTTTATATTATATATACCGATCGACTAGTCTCTCTCTCAGCTTCGATTTATTTATCAGTCGATTGCGGAAATTTTCACGCGCGTAGGCGAACGCCACACCATATACACGCATCGTACATCGTACATCTTTGCGAGAGCGGCGCGCCGCGAAGACGAATGTTCGAGTATTGTGCTGTATACATGCGTTATATATCTTTTGCGTTGGCACGTGTGTATGTGTGTACGTGTGCGCAAGTTTCTGTTCTCGTGTTTCTCGACTCTCTCTCTCTCTCTCTCTCTCTCTCTTTCTCTCGCGCAAAAGCAACGGGATGTCGGGCTTCAAATGCTCGTCATTTCTCAACTTTTCTCAACTTGTTATTTTGCAATCGCAATCGTTTCTCGGATGTATATTTATATAAAAAAAAAGGATTAGTTACGGTTTAATAATAAACGTCTGTTTCGCCTATGAATATTATAGAATGCAAAATTGTGGTTTACAGTTATGGACCTTGTAAAAATTTGCGACTGACTTTCCTATATAGTTGCCTCGTTCGATATAGCTTCATTGTTCGGGCAAATGTATTGTGACTCACGCGTTGCAGTTGCGAATATTATTATACGCGGAAAGCTGCCTTTTCAAAGTGCTTATTTTTCAGCATACAGGTTGTGGCTTCATAATAAAGTACACTCAAGATATACATTTTGAAAAGGAAACCAACGTAACTCGATCGAAAAAAAAAAACGGCATAGATTAAACTCACCAGGGTAATAGCATTCAATTTGCCATTTTAAATCATCCAACAATCATGTAGATCCCATATATACATTGCCTCCGCTTGTCGTTGGTAAAACAAACAAACCAAAAAAAAAAAAAAGGTAAGAAGAAGTCAGCCTAATAGCATCCTCTCGGGCACGCTTGCATACGCATATAATAGCATACCAATTACCATCGAGGCACGCATATTGAGCTCGAGTATTTCCCTTAACGATTTCCTCCTTTGGCATGTATACAGCAGCAAGCAGCAGCAGAAGCGCGTCGAAATAATAAATCGGGCGTGACGTCACGTATTACACGGCCCATTACAATATACCTTATACACGCGTATATGTAAGGATGATAAAACAACAAGTATTCGGATACCAGTTTTTCCTGCAACCACGAAGAGAGAAAGAGGGGAGAATATTATTATGCAACGTGCGGAGTTGAATTCACGATATACGATAGGTCGATGCTCGGATGCTGCTGCCTGCTGCTGAAGCTTGTCCTCGTCCCCTACTTCGCTATTACATGCAGCGTCCTTTACTCTCTGACGAAATGGATGGAAGTCGTGTATAGTAGCCGCCGAGTGCTTGTTTATGATTGTCGTTTGTTCGCTAATTGGTATTCATTAGGCCTCAAGCGGCTTTTATATACTACGCAACGAAAAAGGGGGGAATTACATTCGCTCGCTTCTTTTTTTTTTGCCTATATAACCCTCTAGAGGCAGATGAACGCTGTATTTTTTTTTCGTTTTGTTCAAAAGTGTTTTCTATGTACCATTGTAAAATGCTGCACGTTCGTTCCCAATTCTCGGCAGCGACGAATCTTTTTCTAGATCTCTCATGAAATTTTCAGAAGCCCTCGCGCGCGGGTGCGCTACTCCAGATTCCTTACTCTAAAACAATGCAGAGCTGCACAACTTATTTCCAAGGAATGCTTAGAATTGCCTGCAAAACTTTCGTATAGTATACGTGACTCGCGAGCGCGAGAACTGTGTGTATGTGTATTCGATTGACCGAGAGATTTTTGCAAGTACGTCGAACCATCTCTACACGGCGAACGAATCATTTGTCTCTCTCTCTCTCTCTCTTTCGCTCTCGTGGCTTCTCTCCGATCTATGTGCCAAGTGTACGTGCCCTCAATGCGGTTTCGATCCAATTCTATATGTATTGCTCTCGATCGAAGCAGAGCTTTTTTTTTTTCGACGATGATTACGCTGAGTGCGGATTTCCATTTTGTTATTTTGTAAAGTGCCCGTGTCATTTCTACTCTGCGGTTTTGGTGGTCGTCTTTACCGAAGTTTTTCAAAATTGTTTTTTTTTTCTTTTCATTGAAGGAGAAAAAAAAAATCTGTAACTGATTTAGCGAAATCGATTCCGCCTCGCTATTTAGTTCGATAGTCCAATAAAATCGTGAAATTACTTTGCCTTTTCCGTGCTACTTTGTATAGGAAGAAGGCAAATGTAGTTCACGCGTCCAATAAAATCCTCTTCTAACGCACGCGAAATCTATAGAATATATACTCGCACGCATAATGCTAAAGCTACACGTATAAAGGAAACTCTGTGCTTCTAACATCGGCAATAACAATAAAAAGCTAAACTATCGATTCTCTATCTCTCTCTCTCTCTTACACCGAAAAAAAAAGAAGAAGAAAAGAAACATCGTGAAGGTCTACCTTATCGAAACGCCCGAGCCAATAGGGTTTTAGCGATACCAAAGAGCTAAAAGGCCTTGTGCACATACAGTCGAAGGAAATCCACGAACAAAAGCTCCAGATACATACGTACGTACATACATGCGCAAATGGAGCGAGCGCGAATCGTAGTACCGCATCTATAGTCTATACTTGTATATAAGTCCGACGATAAATCGCGTTCACGCGGCTAAAGCAGCTTCGCACAATGGGCTGCATTTATCGTGGTATGGCCGCTCGAGTACTACTACAACTACTACTACTTCTTCCCGCGCTATCAATGACAAATTCGACGATTAAGATGGCTTTCTCTTTAAAAGGAGAACGCGCGCGTGAATTTGTTCGAGTTTTATATATATCGTTGCTGGGATTTTATAAAGTTGTTGCTTGTACATATATACGATGACAAGAGTAATAGTCTTCGCGCCGTACGACGACGGATGATCAATGGCGACATAGTTGCCTGTAGAAATTTTCACCTTCGTGCTGCTTGTAATATACTTTAACAACAATATCAACTCGAGATATATATTACGTTGATGTGTTAATACAGTCGTAGGACATTGCAGATATAATTTTAACATGTAAAAAAAATAAATAAATAAACGTGCAATTATTTTTAAACGACGGTAAATAATAACTCTCGTTTTCTGCTTTTTTTTTGTTTCAGGTGAGTAAAAATATTGTTTTTTCCAAGGCAACTACTTCTCTCTCTTTCCCAACGGTTTCGGTAAGTTAAAGAATTATCCGCGGCGTTACACACACATATACACGATGAAAATGCACCTTTATAAGTAACCTAAAGGAAAGAATTATAGTAATTATTATTGACGATAATGAACGGCGTACGAACGCGCGGTTTAAAAAGTCTTTTTACAGTTTTCTCCGCTCAACGAACGATGATTCTGCCTCTCTTCGACTTGTTTATTACTTGACTGCCAATAAAACATTTATGTATACCCCGCGTCACGGCGCTCGCAAGAATATTAAAAGTGGCAGATTGACCCTCGCGATACGCGTATATAACATAATCTTATCGTAATGATCTCCAAATGATTTTCTATTGATAAATATAGTAACCTCATTCGCGAAGGGAGGTAATACACGAAGAAATACCGAAAGTGTGCTAGCACAGTGAAGAGCCCGCGCGCGCATTATCACGCCAGACCATAATTCTCTTAAGCGCGTAACACGTGTCTATGGGCCACTATCGAGATTATATTGCGAGCAATGCCGCCTACTCTCGTTTGATTTATACGCCCTCTCTTCGCAGGGTGTCTTATCTCCGAGAGTCGATCCGCTTCCTTTCTCAGTGAAAATACCCGCTATATAGCGTATAGACGGTTCGTCTATTTTTCTCGATATATATATACACCATACGCCGCGAAAATCAACGGGTCGCATCGATCACTTTATAGGCGCCGCCGTATATACATACAAACCGCTTGCTCGCTCGCTCTCTGCGGCACCTATATATATTTTAACGATTTCTATCGGCGAACTTTTCATGCGCGGAGAAAGAGAAACTTGGGGATTTTTCTTTTTTTCTCCACGATGCTGGTTTGTGTTTTTCTTTTCGGACGTCGAGGCGCATGCAGATGCAATAAATTTTCGAGGAGATTTGTCGTTTTTTTTTCTTCGCTCGAGAGCCTGGCGCAGTTTTCATTGAAATGCGGGAAATGGGGCTATGACCGTATTTGGTAGCAAAAACCGGTGAGGGGCGAATCATTACTACGCGTACATTGCGATTGTATCGTTTCAAATTTCGTGAAAAATACACTCTAACAGGCAGCTATTTTTTTTTTCTTTTCGTGATGTATAGTTGAAATTTCATCACTCCGAATCGAAACGATCAATTCATTTCAATGGGATACGAACTCTTGTGTGCATGGTATGTGAAAGGGAATAGATATTTAAAATCTTTTATCTACCGGACTTTCAAAAATAGCCTTGCAACGTAAATACATTTCGCAGCATCGTCATTTTTTTTATGCGGACGCGATAATATTTTTGTCCTCGAATGAGAAAAGCCACAACCCTATCGTATAATAATCCATCACCGCAAATGATAACGACGACGGGAATACATTTTTCTCGTTGGAAAGTAGTTCTGAAAGTTCATCGCCATTCGACGTCTTCCTTCGCATATAAATACAATCCACACACACGCGACACTATTAGATACATAAAACCCACTCACCTACTTGTCGGCGACGTGTACGTAGTATTATATCTACAGCCCCCCATAAACAGTTACATTATAAATCGAGTTGCGCGGGCAGTTCTATATAAACTCAATGACGAAAGAACAAAAAAAAAGCAAAATTTATCGATCTATACTATCACCCGGAAGTTTATATATATATAGCTGTTCGTCGCGACAACAACAACGTCGTCGTCGTCGCCAAAGTGAAAGTGGCAGACGAGTCGATGATGCATGAAAACTGCATATAGAAGAGGCAAAAAAAAATCGAACAAGAAGTGCGCGCGGTTCTGCCCCCGCTGAGATCAAGGCGAAGATACGTAGTTCATATACATAGACGCGCAAAGCCCTTGATCCAGACCAACTCTCTTGGAGCACAGATATATCGTAGAAGAATTTCTATATGCACATCGTAGACCGCTTCTTTGGATTATAATCTGATGCATTGTGCGCAAGCACGTGAAAGGCGCATATGGGATATAGGTGCGGAAAAATTGCACATCAAATACGCCCTCCCTTCAGAAAGTGAATACGCTTCGATGAGACTTTTTTTTTAACTTGTCGTGTATATCGCGCGCCATTGTTAGATCGAAGCTCGTTGCAGATTAATCTTTCAATAACTAGAATTGTTCTCGAGAGAACCAATTTTCTAGGTCGCCAATTTACGTTCGAACTTTCGGTATATGTATACAAAAAAAATGCGAACGCGATCAAGGTAATTGATTTTATTGTTGTCGATTCATGAATTTTCTATAATGATGCAATTCAATTGAAATAGCTGCGTCGATTTCGATAGCGCACGAAAGATTCGATAGATATGTAATAAGCGAGTGTATGTTATACTGATTTTGATCGACAAAATTATAATAATTAAAACGAACCGACCAATTATCCGTTTTGATCACGCGTAAAATTCGAACCAGATTTCGAAAAAAAAATAAAACAATTTTCAAGCTCAATTGCGCGAGCGTTTCGGTGAAAGCTGCTGTACCCGCAATCGTATATTTTGAGAAATTTGACAAGCGCCATTACATAAATCGTTTATCAATTCAAAGCGTTAATATTTGACAGAAGTGTGTCAAAACAAATCAAGTTCAAAATACACGAGGGTAATAAAATAATGTTCAATGATTTATTAATCCTCGTGATCGGCACAAGTCAACTTTGAAAATCTAAGGTATAACGAATCACGTTCATAAATTAAAATATAAATACATTTCCCAATCCCATAGCGTACAGTATAACCAAGCGTCAACAAATCATCCAGAGACATTGCAAAATCACCCAAGATAACTAAAAACAAACGCACAGCAGCCACAGAGTATATAAGAATAATCGGAAAGTCTCGCGGAGACGAAAAAAGAAAAAAGAAGTAGCGAGAGATGTGAACGCGTGATTTCACGTATATAAAAGTTTCCCTTTCGCCTACCTCGCTCGTAAGAGGAACATCGCAGATTACACGTACACCAAAGGATAAAACTCGACTACTGTAAATCCAGTTGCACCACTCGTTTATCTTCGCGCGCCGTCGAGAGAATACATATAGTAGTAGTTGTAGTAGTACTCGATGATGAATAAATAATGGCTGTAACCAAAAGCGAAGTTGTGGGTTTTCCGTTTTTCGTGAACTATAATATGCATAGTGTCTATCGCTCCCCTATGTTTAAGTTTTCGTGAATTTGATTTACTATGATCGATCCTTGACGATGATACGCGTGAGAGTATACCCCCCTGTAGTGTCTAATATTTACGCCCAAGTGTTTGTCTCTCTTTCTCTCTTTCAAGTCTCTCGTGGGAGTGAACATTTTTCATGTCACTCTCGAAACGAGATCCTGGAGCTTCGATGCGTCTTACGGACAAATTGCTTTTTCGCTCTGTGGTTTGACTTTCGTAGAACGAGCGCGAACGGACGCCTCCCGGTGATGTATAGATGAAAAGCTTATGTAGCACCTCTTCTGTGTATGTGTGTTGTGTATTGCGGTTAGAAGTTAGAACCCGTTATGCGTATTCCAGATTCGATTCTTCCACTAACCTTTGGCCGTTTGTGGCGCGCGCGCGTACACTGGAAATAGATTTTTCTTACTATCATGTGTACGGTATACAACAGTTTCTGGGACACGGCGATCCATCGAGGAAGACGATCATATTTCACGGATTATCCTCGGGCGAGCGCGCATTGTTCGAAGCAATTTTCCAAAGTGAATTATTTATTAAAAGCGCGTTCATTGTGTGTGTGCACACGTAGTGAGAATCAATCAAAACTTTTTTACTTTTTTTTTTTAGAAAGGTGTATCGCATTAGGTGCGCATGCCGCAAAAGTATGACGCGCACGTGAGCGCCGCGGCTCAACAATTACACGAGTATAGAGTGAACTTGAACGAGGCCAAAGTTTTCTTTCACGAAGCTCTCGCGAGAGAGAGAGAGAGAGAGAAAAAGAAAAAGAAAGAAATACCCTGACCCTGGCCTTCGTTGTCGCACGACAAACTGCGTTGCATCACACATATATACACACGCGTGCGTGTGTGTATAAAGCCAACTCTCTCTGTATCAAGTCTGCCTACGTATAGATGCAGTACTGAATGCGTTATGACCTTTTTTTATTTTTCCTCTCGCGAAAGCTCGAAATTTATCGCCGTTGTCGTATGTAGATTAGATTTTCAGTGTCATCGACTCTCTCTCTCGCAAGAGAGATAGAGAGAGAGAACATGTAATATTTGCATGCGGATTCACACTGATTTATAGGTATACTGTATAGGTATATCGGACGATAAAGAGAGCGAAACGAAATATCGAATCCACGCGCCAAGAGTTGATTGTACCTCGTTGGGTATGTGTGTGTATATGTGTATTTATTTTAAGAAATTGTATCCGCGCATTTTCTTTTTCCACTGTCTGCGACGTGTCTATAAAAATAATTATCGAAAAATAGATCTGGCACTAGAGAAATAACTTGGAAATGAGTAATATAGTGGAGTAAAAGCTCGAAACGGAAAAAAATTATATTTCTCGAACAAAGTCAATTTTCTCGCTTTTTACAAAACCCAGAACAATAATGATAATAATAATAATAATAATAATAATAATAATAATAATAATAATAATAATAATTCGCAATCGTTACTTTCCGAGAATCCGTTCCCGCGGCGCAAAAATATTTCGAACGAGGCGTTTATTATACGACTCGACACGCGTGCGAGCGTAAAAAAAAGGATACTTTTTACATTTGCAAGCGAAATATTAACCGCTTGTCATTTACATTCGCATACAGGCATAACGACGCAAAGCGTAGCCGATCCGTCCGTCATACAACGAGAACACGACCCTTCGAAAGATTCAAAAGCCTCTCCCGCTGAGAGACAAAATTTGTCGCTCGAACGAGCAATAAAGACCGAAAATCCAATTTGAAAGACAATATAAACCGGTGAAAAAAAATAACCAACTCATTAAAGCTCGCCGTCGCGCGTGGCGGACAAAAGGTTAAAATTGCGCGCCGCGAATTTGCTCTTGGTGCGTTGCACATATTATATACGACGTGGTATATATAGTTATTCTTTAGCGTCTCGGTTTTAAAGCGAGAGAAGACCTTCGGTAAAATCCGTTGAAATCTTACTATGCCATTGCAGGCCTTGCCTTGCCTTCGCCTTTTTCTCTCTCTCTCTCTCTCTCTCTCTTTCTGCGGCAGCAAAAGTTCCCCTTCCGTATATGGTGGTCTCTCCTAGCCCTTTTTTCTCTCTCTCGCTCTTGTTTTTCCACGACTCACGCAACGCCATTCTAGCTGATCGAGCAGCCAGCCGTGACCAAGAGTCTGTTGCCCTTTTCAGCCCTATACATATACTGCACGCCTGCCCGCACCCAGCTAATATATCGTTTTGTCACCTCTGCTGTGTTTGTGTGCCGCAGCCGTGTACGTATTATGCTATTCGAGCTACTGTACTCGCTAAAAGCAAGTGGATTTAAAAATAAAAACTCGGGAGTATAAAATATGCTAATTTCGTCTGTTTTTTTTTCTTACGTATATTCACATTCAAAATTATGGAGAGCACGCGTGTATTTTACCAGCGAGAGATGAATATATGAATTTTTTTTGCGGCAGTACACTCTTTGTTCACGCGCGATACCAAGAATTCATGTTGTATTCATCATCGCAGCGCGAACACTCAATATCAAGTAGAGCAAGCTCGTCCATTCATTAAGTAGCGACGAGCCGGTATAGTCAGACATTCAGGAGAAATAATATACATTTTTCATCAATTAACAGAGATAAACGCTTCAACTTCCTATACAAAAAGCCTTAGAATTTATATATCATTTAGAGTCTTCTCTGACACAAGATTCTCAATAGTTTTTGCACGAGCATCGCGCCGCGTGCAAAACCCATTAAAAGCCTCTTCGGCATTAGAAAGGACATCGCCGACGATCGCTCGCGAGAAGGACTGTTTATGCCGCTGCTGCTGCTGTATTATGAGCGCAACGCGCGCGACTTAGAAAAAAGAAACGCACACAGGAAGCGTCGTCGTCGTCGTCGTCGTCGCGTCACAAGTGCACACCATAACTCGGCTATTTATAACATCCTCTTTCTCTCTCTCTCTCACTCTCTTGCTCGTTCGAACGCCGACAATTGTATTTCATTGAAGCTCGTTCTCGCGGCAGAAGCGTACACGTCCCTCATCGGCTTCTTCGAATCTACGACCTGCACAATATACATACGTGTTGCTTATTTATTCGCTTTTGGAGAGCGGAGTGCTGAAAAGGAGAGTTACGAGGGCCTTTTCTTGTCGTTGCTACATTGGTTTACACACACGTCGAAAATCTTTCGCGTCTTTTGGCTTCTTTATTTTCATGGTAATTTTCGAAACACGTGTATACCAACGACTTTTACTTGTTTTCGGACGGGCGTGTATGTATGCTCTTTAACGATGTGTGAGAATGATGTTTTTTGATGGGTAAATAAACAAGTAAAAGACGTACTGCCTGCTTGAGACGTCAAAGATTTGGGAAAGTGGGCGAGAGGAAAAAAAAAGAAAGTTTTAAAGCCTGTAATACTCGATAAAACTAATGGAATTCAAGAAGCTACTTCCTTATAATACGATAATCCACACTTCCCTACCCCAATAACACACGCACATACTCGTATACGTTGATTCAATTCAATGGGATTATCGCGTATTTTCTTTGATAAGCTCTCTGTCTCTATCGAGTGACGTCCGTCTATTCTATATACTTCAGCGAGAAATTCAACCTCTTCCTCATTGGAGGAAAAAAAAATTTTTTGACGAAGGTGATTTTCATGAATATTCTAATCAGGACCACACTGTTGATCTACTTAAACAAAATTTACTCAAGGATAATTTGAAAAAAAAGGTCGATGATACATATATTTAGATAATAAGTATTAAGGTCCCCTTCATACATCAAGGGCATCCCATGGCACGCGTCTGTCCCGTAGAAAATTTATACACGTTGGGCGATATCATATCCAATCCAGCAAACTTGGGCGTCGACTTTGCGTGGATGTTACACGCTGATAAAACGCCTCGCGTTCTAATATACTCACACACAAAAACACTTTCAAGCTACGTGTTTTCTCATCTTATATGACGGATTCTGCTACGCTTATCGAGAGAAGACTCTCTTCGCATCATCAATCGAAGTCCGCGTGAATTTATGATATTGCGGTCGCGTTATCTCGCGCAAGGCGCACGATGCTTAACTAATATTCAATTTTTTTTCTTTCTTCCGTACTTCCGAGATTTACGATAATTGTACCGACGGGAAAATCTAATTTCGATATTGCGCGCGCGCGCGTGCGAAGCGATGATCCGAGATAAGTGCACCTGCCTGAGTATAATTATATTCGCAAGGGGATAGTAATCGCTTATAGAGCGACAAAGCTTTTGTTCGGGCTATTTTGCATTCTAACGGAAACACATCGTATAGTGATGTATGAGTTCTTTGTGCGTGGTACTTTCAGTCTGCGCGGGGGAAGTGCTCTTTTACCCTTGACACACTTTCGACTACTATATGTACTTCTTTTTTTTTTTTAAAGCGCTTTTTTTTTGAGTACTGGAACGATGAGAGGTAGAATTATGGGTGGATATGGCGTGGGCTTTTATGTAGTCGGAGGTGCAATTTCCGTGTTATTTTTTAAGGCTCTCTTCTCTCTCTTTCGAGTTAATTATCATACGAGCGCAAACAATTTTTTTTCTGTATATATGCTCGAAAGTTTCTGACGTAGTGTACTCCTAATTCTGGGAAAAAAATATCCTTTCGTTTTGCAAATTCAAAAATACATATTCTCTTCAAGACCTGTTTTATAAATGTCCTCTTTGTTTTCTGTTTCAGGTGAGTATATGCAAAAACTGACGCGAGTTTGCAAGACAGCTTTCAAATGTACATACAAGCAGTGAGTCAAACGAAAACAAAAAAAAAATCGAAAATTTTCTATGTTCAACAAACTGTACGTACACACGTATACATACCTATTCCCTCGTGAGAATTTAATTGCATTGAACATTAGCGTAACTAATTCGACGATACACAATATAGAAAACCGCCACCGCAAAAGCAACAGCAGCTGAAACACGCGCAGCCGATTAAAGTGAAAACGCGAACGCGCACGCATATAATTCCTCGGCGGCGGCGGCGGCGGACCGCAGTGCAACATACAGTACACAGCCCATTAAGTAATTGACGTAATCGCACATTTTAATTGACAACGATCTTCGGTCACCTGTCACACACTGCACACATATACGCGGGTGGATTTAGTTTTTTTTTTCTTTTTTTACTTTACCATGCCAGGAATGCAGTGTCTTATTATTTCAACCTCGTACTTGCCTTTTTTTTGCCTTTCTCGGAGGTCCCTTTCTAACTTCTCGTTGCTAAATCACACCTCTCGCGGTTAACAGAAATTGCTATCGAGTTTCGCGTGGATTATTACGGAAAAATAAAAAAGAGAACCAATAGCGAGCGGTTGAATTGTTTCGCTCAAGTGCACGATTTTTCTCGGTGTCCGTGCGCACATCGGCTCGCGTTCGTTGCTCCCTTACCTTCTTATTTTTTTCATTCGTTTCTTTGTATATTATATGTACGCGCGAGAGTATAGACTTTCGTTTCGTAATGATTGTATTTTATGGATTATAAACGCACGGTATGTCGGTTTTTTTTCTCTACAACTGATTATTGTGTAATTTATAACCTTTTTTTCTTCTGCTCGTAAAAACAGTTCGCTCTTTTTTTTTTATTTATTATAGAATTCGGTTGTTTCAATGCATAGATATATATAAATCGCTCGGCGAGGCGATATTAGATATGTATATTATTTTCCGCGAACAATGTAAAATATCCACACAGAGAACGTATTTACGTTCATGTATACGACCCCGTTTACCTTTTTTAAAAGCCATATCCTCTATTATGTTGGCTGTGATGTATACAGTACATAAAAACGTCAGACGCGAAAGTTCCTCTATAAGCCCGAGCGCTAGTTGCGTAACGAGCGCACAACGTTTTCTTCGACTACTTTTTTTTTGTTATCTCCGAAAGAAAAGAAGAAAGAAAAAAAAATAGAATGGAGAAAATCCAAACCACTTTATAAGCCCTTTGTATGCTAAAAGGCGATATTTCGCCTGTGTACACTTGCGCGCAGCGAAGGCAAAACTCGTCCCTTTCACCGCGCACAGCAGAGATCCACGCGAAAAATAAAGAGCTTCGCGGAGTCGATCACACTCCGAGCGCAGCGGCCCATTGTTGTGAAAATCGGTATATGTACGTATATATATTTCGAGAGAGTGAAAAGTTATGGTTAAGATTCCATATACACAGTCGTGGGAAACCCATTACGGTTTCACTTTTTTTTGTGCAATCACGATTTTTTATAACTCTTAAAATTATTTCATGCAACGTCCGATTAATTAAATATAATATAGATAAAAAAAACTTCGTATAATATAAATCAGCGTATATCGCACGGTTGCGATTAAAAAGTATCAAGGATCCGTTGCGCAAGCGAGTGGAGCATCGACAACAACGGACAATGAAATATCCTTTATTATTCATCGGGGTCTCAAGGATGATTTACATTCACGAGCGCGAGCATATCGTTCGGATAAAAATCAGCTTCAAGAAGCAAAAGTATTATGACGAAACGGCATATAAAAGGCTTGCACTTCTTCGAGAGAACGACATAATTCCATTATACATTGTCTTTATACTCGTCCTTTCACCACCCGAGTTGCTAAAGTCATCAAATCGGTATAAGAACAATGCCAAAAGAAGAAGAAACAAAGCCACCGTAGATTATCGTAAGTTTAAATCCACAACGCGATGCTCGCGAAGATTCCCAGGATTCCACGACGCCAAGACCTCCCAATTATTTTGCGCGCGACAGTATAGAGAAAGCTATTCAACAATTTACGATCGTTTCCCTCGCGCGGCAACTAACAAACTCCACCCTAACTATCGGCCTGTTAAAGCCGATCGATTTTCACACTTTCTCGTGCCAAAGCGTACTTACTCTCGCAGACAAGGGCTTGATTACTATGATGATGATGATGATGATGATGATGGTGATGGTTGTTCTTTGCCCGAGCTCGGACTCATTTACGAATTGGATCTCTCGTATAGGATTTGTTGCTCACATTTAGCTCGTTAAGCTTGCAACGAGGCCATGTACTCATCCGCGTTTCTTCTTCTTGTTACACCACTTGTCTTCTTTTTTTTTCGTCCTTTCTTTGCGCCCTGAATTTATAGTCTGCATTTTTTGCACTATTAATTAAGAGTCATTCCGATGGGAATGAAACTGTTAGCAGTTACACATTTTCGCGATAGGTGATTTATTTATTTATTTTTTTCAAGATAGCGTTGAAATTCTCGAGTTAAAGTGTTCGTTACACAGATTCAACGCTGAAAGACAAGCGTGAAAGTATTATACATATAAATTCGTGAAAATCCACAGGGACGTTCGGCGCCGCAGTGCACGGATTCCTTATAAGTAGTATAAATCTAGAAAAAAAAATAACTTTACATAAAAGGACTTATATATCTACAATGCAGACAGTATAAATTGCAAAACAAGCCGATCAGATTGAAGGCACGTTAATTATAGGTTTTCGGATAATAATTTAAGCATCGCGTGCGCGCGCACTTAACACGCGGCGTTTATGTAAGCACACAGCTACATAGCTCCGCGTATAGATATCTAGCCATCGGCGACTGTCAGTCAGGGTCATTTTAGGTGAGATACATATATGTATGTATATATACACCATGACGTTAGACACGGACTTTAACGTCTGAATCGAATGTATACACGTATAGGAGGTATTATAAGGAGAAGAAAAAAAAAGAGAACGGCGAGTTAGCGTGTCATTCGAGATTACTCAATGTCGAGTTCTAATACACGTGTATGGTATCACGTTCGAATGCTATATTATATGTATAGATGGGCGTCGAGGAAGGAAAAAAGAAAGTTCATTTGAAATCGAGTTCAGTTGAGATGAAAGTATAGTAGTATAGTGGTAGTAGCACAGATCCGTGCTCGGATTTATATTTGATAATTACCGCGAGAGTCTGAGCGCAGGAGAATTCAGATGGGATGTATATGGACGCTCGAAACCGATAAATTACCGGTTAATTTATGGACAGACCTTATCTTGTAAGTTAATTATGAACATAGATATTTCTATGAATACGATTATTTCCCTACCTCCTACGTTCGATAGCTATAAACTTTGGAATTTATATTTATCGCGCCTGAATTCCATTAACCATATCTAATTGTTGTTATAATTCGATAACTAATAATTGAATTTTTTTTCATCTCTCAAATGTAATTATACTCGAAAGATAAACGATCGTAGCTTTTTTTTTCGCGCGCGCGAATGTCGAAACAAAATCAACGCTCGCGAAAACAATTAATTTGTCAACTTACGTGGCCCCG
This sequence comes from Galeopsomyia nigrocyanea, assembly GCA_035047105.1. Taxonomy (NCBI): domain Eukaryota; kingdom Metazoa; phylum Arthropoda; class Insecta; order Hymenoptera; family Eulophidae; genus Galeopsomyia; species Galeopsomyia nigrocyanea. The sequence continues at coordinate 53,322 of JAWWMK010025051.1, forward strand.
CGAATATAATACTTGACGAGAAAATGAGCCATATACTCTCTCCCTCTCCTTTCCATCGCGACGTGCGCGAAATTTATTACCCTCTCGTACCCATTATATTCTCTCTCTGTCTGATGCACGCGGTTGGCTCATTAAGCACACTCGAAATGAAAAAAAAAAAAGCGCAACGCTTTGCAACCGACTAATTGCCTACCATTGATCAATCTCTCGCAGTGTACGCATTGTGCAAGTTAAATTAATATATATGGATGAACCATACGCAAGCAGGTCAACACACATATACATATTACACATATAGTCAAACGTATATAACGGGGTTCGCGTGCGGCTGCCGCCGCCGAAGCTATCGGTCATCTTAGCACATATATAATGGAGCGGAGCGCGAACAATCGTCCAATCTTTCTTTCGTTCTTTCGAATCGCGGATCTTGCCATTTTCCCCAATGGCCCGCTTTTTCTTTGGCGCGGTAATGACCGGCGCGCCGACGAGGTTGCGCGCTCGCGCGAAAATATCAGATACCGCGCGCGAGCAGTAGGTGAAAGTGCCCGAGCATTTTCCATATCGGCACATAGTCAATTTATTCGGCCTGGAGAACTTTTACCCTATACCGTCGTTCCGTGTGTCGTTACACTATCGCGAAAAGGACCTCTCGTTGTTGCCTTTTTTTTTTTCTTTCGGTGTGAGGTATATGCGCGCGATCGAGGTGACGCTGAGAGCTAAGTGATGCTTCCGCTTTTGATCGTGATGCAAATTGTTTATGTACTCTTGCACGCTATGCGACTTATCGCCATGCAATATCTTGATTTATGTACTTTTTTTTTATTTGCTTGTTGAGTGTAGATTAGTTACGCTGAGAGGATTAACCTAATGGGTGTTGCGTATTAAATGTGATTGAGTTCCTATTTTCAAAACTAGATGGCTAGTATCGGAGTTTGAAACTATCGATTTGTCGGGGTTTGAGTTATATAACAACTTTTTTTGCTAAAAAGTATTGAAATCGTCACTTTTTCAATCTTCAATTTAATATCACTAGAGCTGCATGTCAATTGCCATTTATTCTAATATAAAATATGTTTATGTCGAGGTATACCTCCATATTCTTCCAAGTACAAAAGCAATCTATTTGTAGCAGCAAAAAAAAAATTGAAAGACAGCTAATAGCAATATTCTCTTAACGGCACCTCTTGTATGACATGCCATTTTTCCAGGATGCTCTTTATCCACGTCGTGAGATAAGTGACACAAGATTAAAAGTGCGTCCGCTCTATTATCAGATAAAACTCTCTCGTTGCTATACTGCAATTCCACGCGCGAAGCAACATCAGCAGCAGAAAAAAAAACCAACAACCACTCTCTTTTCTTTTCTTCCTTGGCACTGTCACAATAGCCTTTTATCGTTCATCATCCATCGCGCGAAAGAAAGAAAAACAAACAAGCCTTGATGATTATTATATTCCCTGTAAACAATTATAACACACGCGCACGCGCGAGTTCAACAATGGGACAACCTAATTGCACCGCGTATATATGGGATAAGGATCTTCTGAGCAAGGCGTATACGGCGAAAATCTTGCCATAAAATCTCCGTTGCGTTCATTATAAAACGAAAAAAGTCGCGGGGTTTTACACGCACACGCGGAAAACTTGCGCTCTAATCGCGCTCTCTAAATCTACACACACCACGCGTTTATGAGCGCGTCCGCAAAAAAAAAGAAACAACTGCGCGAACAACACAATGAGGCTACAGGGGGGATCACCTTGTTGTGTATACACACACACGCGAATGTTTCGCAAAAATTCAAGCTAAAAAAAAAATCTTATCGAGTCGGGAAGTCGCGTTTTCCTATCTGCTGCTCGGCACTCAGGAAGCTGCGGCAAGAGAGAGACAAAGAAAGACCTAATTAAACGAGTTTTTTTTTTCGGGATCACTGGGCCGATATTGAATTTCAAGTTAAATGAATGGTCGTACGTTATCTGTTGGTGACACGAAAATTTGGGACGATCGTCGTGCATTGATTGAGTAACAATCTCGGAGCCTGAGGGATAAGATGATACCTTTTCATTTTTTTTTTCAAATAAAAGCTCGAGACGTGTATAATTGCCAGAGAAAGCGCAGATTTTTCGCGTTCTCCGATTCTTATCGTAGAAAGTGGCGACAACGACAACAATATATTTAATTTGAAAAACGTCGCAAGTATACAATCATTTTACGTCGGGCTAATTTAATAATCATAACCAGCAATCTTTTTCCTCAACAAAAGCGTCGAGAAGAAAATAATCCTATAATAGTCGCACAGCTTTCTCACAGCAATTCCCTCGCGTTTCGTAGAAACCATACCTATCGAGACATAAAATATCATACAATTGTATATCCGTAAAAAAAAAGCGCAGAAGGAGAGCGGCGAAATTATAAGCATATGTATATACACGAGAATCCTTATAACAAAGCCTCGCATTCATCGGCAGAAGGCTAGCAGCTGTCGCTTCTGTTTCGACGTCAGCCGCCACCCGAAGAAAGTAAAAAAAAAAATATATGTCTCGTCGGCACACATGGCGCATATATATACACAGCGATAGAAAGAGGAAACCGCTATATACGTTCGAGCTTTGAAGATTTTGATACAGAGAGAGACGAGACGCCCAAAAGGATGGTGATGATGAATCGTGCTTGGAAATCGTGACGATGAAGCTCCGTTATATCTTTTTTTTTTCAAAACTTCGTATCGAGAGATTCTAAATAGTTTTCGATAAATTCCGTTGGAAAAAAAATCCTATACACGTGATGAATATTAATCGTTCGTTTCCGGTTTAACGACTCTTTTATCAGGCTTATTATGCTCGAGGCGTCCGTACTGTAATAAAGTTGTAAGCAACATATATATTGTCAATCCACCAAGAAGCATATCGTATCCTCTTTTAATTCAATTAATAACTTGGTAAAAAAAGCTGCTTAATTATCAGGCTGTAAATTTTGCCCGAAAGCCGCCGTAAACTTTCTTACACTTATCTCGCGCGCGCAAGAAAGTACAAGTGCTAACGACTAACTGCAACTCGCGCGCTCGAGAGCTGAGAAGTCATCTTAAATTAGCACAGCCGAGCAAATCAAATTACTCTGCCGGCAGCAGCAGCAGCAGCAGCGTGCAACGAGCTTTTAAACACGAGGGTCAAGGTCGCTTCGCGTATAGTTATAACGGCTTTTGACTTTGATATGGTTGTAATCGATTAATAAACTGTCGTCGAAGTTAAATGGATCATCGTGGACTCATGTCGGAACGCGTCAGATTTGCAAATTGCAGGTGTATGCACTTTTGGTATCTGGTATACTGTTACTCACTACACTCGACACCCGGTTTTTACACGAGACCAGCTGCTTGACATTGTCGTTGCTGCTCCCGCTAGGTTTTATGATGTATGTATACGCGCGCGCGCGTGCAAGACGGAATAATCGCGTGCCGATTTTCTCGGCAAAGTTACCTGGTCAAAGTGTGGAAAACGGTTCTTCGCTAGAGACTTTTGCGTAAGGTGGATTATTTCATATAGCGATGTACCGTACATCCATATAAGTGCGATGTTAAAATTAAAGTTTCACGCGCGCGGAAATTGTTTTCTATATTCAAGAACCGTAATATATACACTATATATACAAGGGATCAAAATGTATATTTCAGATAGCCGATTTGCTTGCAACACACACACATACACACACACATACGCTCGCAGATTCGTTCGATGAATAATTCATGCAAATTACGAAACGCCCAGTGTATGTGCCTTTTTTTTCTGCATATTTATACGTAAGCTTTTGTTTCCCGCGCCGTGCTGGATTGATTTCTCCTCGGAAAGGGTAATCCATACAACTTTGCATTACAGCACAGTTTAACTAAACACTAAATCTTGGACTCTCCATGCGGAATTCGAAACCAAACGAACCATCAATTCCACCTCGAAGCATTGATCGGTCGATATATATGTATTAGGAAAACCTCGATCCTTTCGTTTTACATCTATAGCGATTACATTAGACGGTGCGTGCAAGTGAATTCGCAAACAAAACGATATACAGAGTCATCGTCGTTGCAGACGCCCGAAAGTGAAAGGCTATGTCGACTCGCGTTTTTTTTTTCTTCTATTCTTGCCTTATCTTCGCGCTGACTTGCGCGCTTCGAAAGAGTTTTTTTTCGCGCTTTTGAATTTTCATATACACGCACCGCCTCGCTCACAAAGGAAGCGGCTGCGTCACACCTGCGACGTTATCTTGTACACAACGATGCGCAACTACGACGACTTTGACGTGACTATCGCGCTTGTATATGTATGTATGTATTATGCGTGTGTTATTTGCGTTTATTTTCGAATCATCGCAGCATGGGAGATTAAACTTGTCCGATAGGTTATCGATTTAATCGATTGCATAGAGTGAGTGAAAGAGAAAGAGAGAAAACAGACTTTCTATAAGTTTTACGAGCGATATTTCGTGATCTCTCGCCGTGTGTAATTAAATCATCGGTCGGAACTTTTAAGATTATACTTTTTTAGTAGTGGATAGTAGACGTTCGTCGGGATGATTTCCAAGGAAGAGCAATTTGCGAGATAGTATAGGGCAGCGAGCGGCGAAAAATGCAATAACAGTACCTCTCTCGAGCTCCCGTTTCTTTTTTTTCTGTTTTTTTTTATTACAGTCGACGTTCAATTTCCAATGCCTCGATTTCTACGACTTCGATAGAGACGCTATGGGTCAAGCTGCAGTGAAACACACAAAAACGTTCGAGCCAAGGACGAGCAAAAAGAAAAAAAAAACTAAAAGTGAGGCGTTCGGCTCGCAGTTTCCCAACTTTAATAGTCGCGCTCTCTTCTCATAACAAAACGCTGCGAATAGCAAGCGAGGCTCGAACCGTAGCGAATTTCGACATCCTGCTCGATCGTTTTTTTTTTTGTTTTTCAATCGATCGCACGGACGCTCTATGCGCGTAATTGCAAGAGAGAGAATAATACTGATCGAGGCAGACATCTTTTTTTTGCGCTCTTCCGCGGAAAATAGCCGATCGCGCGAGAAGCAGCTGCTATATGCGCGCGCGCGAGAAAGAAAAATAGTACAAAACGCGCGGCTTTTGCATCGTGAGAAGTTTTGCGGTCGGTATATTCGTTATACGCGGGATTAGAAGTGGTTTTCACGCGCGGGATGTTTGTACAAGAGGATGATCATTTGTTTCGTTAATGCGCGTTAAGGCATTAGCGTGAGTTTCTTAACGCTTTGATGGTAATTCATGCGGCTATTTATCAGATTTAGTTCGTTTTCGCGCGTAAAGTGTGCGAAGAGACAAACAAATTTATTGTCAAATTTAACATGTTGTTTTGTCAAAGTGCGTGTTATGCGTCTCGAATGTCAAAGTTTGTTGCACATTTTTTTGTCGCTTTTGAATAAGTCCCACGCACAACGCGTCAAATTACAAAATACTTTCACTTGAAGCCATTAGAAAGATTTTGTAACTCTTCAGCGTTAAATTTGAAAATTATCCTTTCTCTACAAATCTTCATCAGGGCATGGTATCACAACATTTAAGACCCACGTCTCAATCTCCTAAAAGAAAAATAATAGAATACCACTATAAATCCATCCCCACACAGCAAACACCGCAATAAACCAAAACAAATAAAGCAACTATACCAAAACTAAGTTTCCAGAATCATAAAGCGTCGTCGTATCGCAAATCAAAGTATTAGCGCCGACAATAAAGAATCGGCTACCAGCAAGCCGATTAATCCCAAAGTTGCTGGAAGTACAAATCGTGTGTATATATATATATATATAGGGGTACTATACATTTATCCAGTATGGTCTCGAATGAGGGGGGGTGTACGGACACGCGGCACTGCGTCTCTCCCACGCATCCGGCCGGAATATTAAAATGACCAGTGAGCGCCTAGCGTATATACAACGACACAAACACATACACACAGCGAAGGAAAAGCAGGAAGGGAAAACGAATGGTCAGCGCAGCGCCTCGCTTCTTTTTTTCTTTCTTTTCGAACACGCGACTTGAGTGTGTGTGGGACGCTGAGAAATTAGGGTGGAGACGTTTTTTTTTTGCGCGCACGTTGCAAGGTTATACAGCGAATTTAATACATCCGAATTTGAGTTTTACAAGCGAGAGAGTCGCTATTAAACTCGTGTAATTTTATACGTCTGGGTGATCTGTAAATTCATTTTGGACTTTAATTGAGAATTGCGTGAGCGTGCGCGAGCAATTAAGAAAAAGAAAATGATCGTTGGCGAAGCACTAAAAGCACGTTGTGTAAAAGGGCAAGATACGAGATAGGTATATTATCGCACAGCTGTATATACAACAACAGGCAGCAGCAGCAGCAGCAAAGTTGATGAAGATAAAAGCTGAAAAACTCTTCTCGAGCGAGGACTTTCGGGACGTAAAAGCCGCATGAGTCGAGATAGCCGATAACTTTGGGTAATAATGTCGCTGCTGCCGAGATCCTCGCTGAAGTGTAAACGACCTAAGAACGACCGTTAAAATCATCAGGCTTTGCGATGGCACAAATGAACCATACGGATTTATGACGGGAGTGAGGGAGACAATGGAGAGTTGCTGATTTTAACATGAATTATGGCATGTAAATAGTTTTCGATGTACGTGCGAGATTCTTCCGCATGCAGTGTCGTATAACTTCTTCCTTCCTTCCTTCTTTTTTTTTGCTTTCGAAGATAAGAAAGTTTTTTTTTACGATCTCAAGATCGTTCGGTGAAAGGTAAAACGATAAAAGTTGTAATTTTAGCGGATATGATTTTTTTTTTGCTATCTTCAGTGAAATTTTCATTTCTGAGAATGGCCTTATTAAATAAACAAAAGCTTTACACGGTAGCTAGAAGGTTCTGTGAAATAAGGTACATAAGATGATGGATCAGCGTGTCGAACAAAGTACTGGTAATAATCGAAATAAACCTTCGTATGTATCGAGAAAATAACAACTTTTCTTTTTCCCCTACGATATAACTCGGCGTAACTAAGCAAGTAAAGTGTGGTGTATAATAGAAACACAAAAGGTCGCAAACTACCGCACATATATATTTCTCCACGCCACCGCAACAATAAGCCCTATACGTATAAGCACCACCATACCGGGAAGTGCCATATGGGTGAGGGCGGCGCAATTGTGAAAATAACCAAACGAGCGAGAAGTAGGAAAAAGAGACACACCGCGATAATCGGTGCACCCACAAACACACGTGGCATATTACCGTGTATAGGGGGTGGAAT
>JAWWMK010025052.1:0-16074 GCA_035047105.1 Galeopsomyia nigrocyanea
GCTTGTTGCTCCCTCTATTATCAAGACACGGACATCAACCCGTCTCCCTCTGCCACCATAACCCCCAGTCCTAACACGGCATCGACAGGTAGCGACGGAAATGCACGAGTGGTGATTCTACGCACTAATAGTTGAAATATTCAAAATAAAATAAGAAAAAGTTTTTTTGTACATAATAAAGAATAATTATTATTTTATAATTAATTGAAAATTAATTAAAAAGATACTTTACTTTGTCTCGATACAATTTACTCATAAAATATTTTTTTGCAACATTTTTAAATAATTGCTTTATTTCGCGCTTTGAGCTTGCTAAGGTTTTATTCATTCAATTATTATTAAAATTGAAAAAAGAATTGTAATGTCCATTAAAAAAAACTATTTTACATATTGATTTAATCAATTAGACATGAAATTCCATTTCTCGATTCAACAATCTAGTCTAAAAATGTGATGAGCAAAACTAATTGTTTATCTTTTATTATAAAAAATAATTCGCATATTTGCCGACAGGCAAAAACTTGGCCGGTTGGGAATGGGGGGTTGAGCAGGGGTTGGCGGAGGAGAATCGATAGATAGCCGGCATCGCAACAGCTGGCAACAGCAGCGTCCAATGCAACCAAATGCAACGCCCTACAGATTAAAAAAATAGAATAGATTAAGGAATTTTCCGAATAAAAGACCGCATTCATACAGCTGTAAGTTTGTAAAACTCAATTATAAATAAACGAAGACCACAAACAACACACTCGTTGCTTTTAACTCCTAGGAGCTACATACTTTCTATATCTAAATCACAAACAGAATTGTCGTGTTAAAAGAAAAAAATGGTTACCAGTAATAAGCCGTTTAGTCGACTGCCAAAAAATATTAAGCCTTTCAACTATAAAATTGAGATCAAGCCAGACCTTGTCAACTTCACTTTCAACAGCAAGCAAGATGTTTATATCGAGGTATTCATTCAATACAATAAATACTATATATTATCTTTTCTAATTTGACAGATTTTTTTCTACACCATATCTATTATTTCTAGTAAAATTACTAATTTATTATTATATTTTCAATTTCAGATCAGTGAATCAACAGATACAGTAATTTTCAATTCACATGAAATTTTCATAACTGTAGTTGATTATTACAATGGTGAACAAGTCATTAAATCACAGAGCATTACAATAGACGATGAAAATGAAATTTGCACTGTCATTTTCCCTGAAAAATTGCCTGTTGGGAAGACTGCATTCCTCTGTATGGAGTACCAAGGTTTTATTAATGATAAGTTGAAAGGTCTCTACCGTAGCAAAAATATCAGGTACAAATGCTAGAATGTTAATTGGATAAGATGAAGCTATCTATACCAATTTCATGATAAAATTAATTTTTTTTTAGCCTTGATGGTACTGTGAAATATGCAGCAGTAACTCACTTTGAGCCAACATTTGCACGTAAGTGTTTTCCCTGCTGGGATGAGCCACTCTTCAAAGCTACCTTTGATATTTCTTTAACAGTACCAAATAATTTAGTTGCACTTTCAAATATGGTGAGTGTTTGCAAAATCTGCTGTAATACTTGTTTGCTAGAGTAGCCATTTTCAACAAATTATATTTTTATCACAGCCAGTAAAATCTACCACAGCAATCTCATCTAACATGCAAACTCTTGTATTTGAAACTACACCTGTAATGTCAACTTACTTAGTAGCTATTGCTGTTGGTGATTTTGATTTTGTTGAAGACCACACTACTGATGGAATTCGTGTCAGGGTTTATACACCAAAAGGAAAACAAGAACAAGGAAAATTTGCATTGCATGTTGCCACCAAAGTTATGCCATACTATAAATCATACTTCAATATAGCTTATGATCTGCCTAAAATTGATCTGATTGCAGTAGCAGATTTTATTATTGGTGCAATGGAAAATTGGGGTCTTGTTACATACAGAGAAACTTTTTTACTTGTTGATCCTCAAAACACTTCAGCAATTATAAAGCAGAATGTAGCCCTTGTTGTTGGACATGAATTATCCCATCAATGGTTTGGCAATTTGGTGACAATGAAATGGTGGACAGATTTGTGGTTGAAAGAGGGATATGCTTCATTTGTAGAGTTTTTGTGTGTAGATTATCTTTACCCAGATTATGACATATGGACTCAATTTGTAACAGACACATTTATCAGTGCACTGGAATTAGATGCTTTGAAAAGCAGTCACCCAATTGAAGTACCAGTTGACAATCCTTCAGAAATAAATGAAATTTTCGATAGCATTTCCTACAATAAAGGAGCCAGCATAATAAGAATGCTACATTCCTATATTGGTGATGATGATTTTAAAAAAGGTATGCATTTATATTTAGAGAAGTACTCCTATTCTAATGCTGAAACTAGTGACTTGTGGCAAGCATTAGAAGAAGCCAGTAAGAAGCCTGTAGCTCGTGTCATGTCGTCATGGACTAAAAAACAAGGTTTTCCCCTTCTCAGAGTTTCCGAAAAGTCCTCCAGCAATGAAAACAACCGAGTTCTAAGCATTTCTCAAGAAAGATTTTTTGCTGATGGTTCAGCTGACAAGGAAAATAGCCAGTGGGTCATTCCAATGGCAGTTAGTTGTTCCAGTGACCCAAAAAAAATTATATTGAATTCACTTCTGGAAACTAAATCTAAAGATGTAGAGTTTGAGGGTGTAGCTAAAGGTTCCTGGATAAAAATCAATTCAGGGACTGTTAGTGTTTACAGAACACTTTACAGTAATGAACTGCTTGAACAATTTATACCTGCCATCAAAGATCAGAGTTTACCACCTTTGGATCGTTTAGGGCTTTTAGATGATCTTTCTGCTCTATCTCAAGCTGGGCATGTCTCAACAAGCCAGACTCTGAAGTTGATGGAAGCATTCAAACAAGAAGTAGATTACACTGTATGGAGCTGTATTGTCAATATTTTGAGCAAGATTGGTCTACTTGTATCTCATCTGGAAATAAATTCAAAATTCACAGCATTTGGCCGAGAGCTTCTTGCAAATATTTACACTCGCCTAGGGTGGGATGTGAAAGCAAAGGAAAGCCACTTGGACACATTGCTGAGGTATATTTTTGACATAATTTTTTTATGATTTTTTTTGAGCTTGTTCATGTAACAGTCATTAGTTATTTCAGAGCTGTAGTCGCTCTTCGCATGGTATCTTTTGAAGATGAAGCTGCAATTAAAGAAGCGAAACGTCGATTTGAAGATCACGTATCGAAAAAGAATATTTTACCAGCCGATCTACGGAAAGCAGCATACTGTGCAGCCTTGATGACCGGTAATGCTGAAACTTTCGACACTTTGCTACGCTTATACCGCGAGACCGATTTACTCGAAGAAAAAAGCCGAATTCTCGGATCACTGGGGGCAACAAAAGACGAAGCTTTACTCAAGCGCGCGCTTGAATTTTCGATTAGTGAAGAAGTTAGACTGCAAGAAACAGTAGTTATAATGGCATCGGTTCAAATGAGTTACAAAGGTCGCCTTTTAGTGTGGCAATTTTTCAAGGATAATTATCAGAAATTGATCGACAGATACAAAAGTGGCCTTTTACTGGTAAGATTGATCAAGACTATAACAGGGGATTTTGTCACTGAAAACTATGCGCGAGAAATTGAGGGTTTCTTTGAAAAACATCCTACGCCAAGCGCTGAAAAAAATGTTAAACAAAGTATTGAATCGGTGAAATTAAATGCTGCTTGGTTAAAACGTGATCTGCCGGCTATCAAGGACTTTTTTAAAAAATATTAAATAAACGTGATAATTACCTATTATGTAAGAATGAAATATAAATCATAATATTTGTGTTTTTTCTCCGTTGGGAGGCACTCGATAGAGCATGGTACTAAATAGAAATACGTATGTACATCTATTCGTACAGAAACACGGATCTAAAACTACAGTATAAATCATAATATTTTACTGCATCATAAGTTTATATTAAAAATACTTTAATGAAGTTTTCACGCTCAAGATAAAAAAAAACAAGATATGAATATTTTTATATGCGTATTATGTGCCCGTGATAGATCTTCCAAAGTCAGTTTTCTAAGAGACTCTTCTAGTTATATTATATCTAAATTTAGTATTTTTAGAAAAAACAAAATCGGACAAAGAACATAAATTCGAGCGAGAAGTGAAACGCTCATCCGCACTTTGATAAAATTTAATCTATTGAACGATGATGCGGCAATTTATAACATATAAGACTTTAGGGCAAGTTCGGTTAAACATTACGTACTTTCTTCGGAAAATAAATCTTACCAAAACGCACGTGAACCATATTGGTAACTGATTAAAAACTACTGAGATTTAAAAAATGATTTTTTTTCACAAAGGCATGTAGCCATTTATTACTATTTTTGTAATCAAACAATAAAAAAGAATGTTTATTTAAAATATCGTTTTATTCATTTTGCCCTTTTTTATCCAGGTAAATATATAATATTTATAAATTGGTACAACTTACAATATAATAAACTACAAAGTAACAATACTAAACAATAACCACTTTGATTTAATTTACAAATTATAAAGATTATAGACAAATTTACATATATAATATGCATAATTAGACCTCCACCCCAAATATATTACATTTTCAATATATTATTAAACAGAACTTAAATAATCTTTCCGAGCTTTTGACATTACTTCAATAGCATCCTCTTTAATTAACAATTCAGCAACATCTTTCCCTAATTGTTCAGCCCCAATGAGACTGATAGAATTTGATGGGCCTGGCACAACACCAACATAAGTCCTTGGTTCTCTGTAAGGACACTTTTTTGGTGGCTCTCCATCGTCATTAGGTAAATACAATTTAGAACTCAAAGAATCTTTAATCAGCACTTTACCGTCAAGTGATAAGACGGCACCTGACAGTGTCAATTCTTTATCTTTCAACGTTGATGCTACCCCAACTGGTGCTGAACATCCACCACCTAAATATTTCAAAAATGATCTTTCGGCTACACACCTCAATGTTGTGTGGAGGTCATTTAATGGCTCCAATATGGAAAGAACACGTGGATCCCTTTCTCTACATTCAATTCCTAAGGCACCTTGACCCACGGCATAGAGAGTATCATCAGACTCTAGATAATGAGTTATTCTATGCTCTAAATTCATTCTTTTTAGTCCTGCAACAGCTAAGATAATGGCAGCATAATTTCCTTCTTCGTCATCCAATTTTTTGAACCTTGTATTTAGATTCCCTCTAATACTTTCAACTTTCAAATGAGGCATGTTTCTAGCTAGATATGCTGATCGTCTTAATGAGCTTGTACCAACTATGCTTCCAGGAGGTAAAGTTTCTAGTGTGAATGTACTGTAAGCCTTTGACATTACAACTGCATCACGAGGATCTTCTCGCTCTAATATTGCACCAATGGCTAATCCATCACGCAAAGTAGTTGGCAGATCTTTTAATGAATGTACTAAGAAATCAACACGATTATTCTCTAATGCATTTTCTAATTCTTCGGTGAACAAAGATTTTTCTCCTATTTTTGGCAGTGAAATGTTTAATATTTTATCTCCTTTTGTGCTCATAGTAATTATCTTAAAATCATTGTCTGGATTACGTTCTTTGAGACATTTGATCACATATTCTGTTTGTATGAGAGCCAATTCGCTTTTTCGAGAGCCAACTCGAAAGACATTTTCTTGTTCTGCTGCCATTGTGCACGAGTTCTTCCCTGAAATGAAAGTTATAAGTGAGAAACAACACAATGAGATTGCAGCACACAAGACCTACTTCTGAAATGGAAACTATAGCACAAATTCATACAATATGGCTAAGATGTTTTGCAATCACTTCAACCATTTTTACTAAAGAAAATAAAATGGAAGATTAGATAATCAACAAAATTTATTGAAATGAAATTACTTCGATATAAAAAGTACTCTAATCTTGCGATAATCATATCTACTTTTCAAAGGAAAATATTAAAGTTTAAGGTTTAATAAAAAGTTGATAATCGCCAATAATGTTTGTATGAAAAAGTGAAAGTAACCGTTTCAATTTAAGAATGTATTTATGCCACTTACCGTCGTCACAATGTCCTTATTTCCATTCAACTAGCACGTTTACATTTTTGCATAAGTCATCGTGAGTACGGATCTCTTACGTCTGCTGCTTACGTCCGTCACGTCACTTATTCTGAAAATCGTCTAGCTCTCGCAGCAGCGGACTTTCACTGAACTGAAAACCACAAAATGGCTGCAACCACGTGGCCCTGACGGCGGCGTATTAGAATGTCTTCTGATTTCTACTGAAAAGGAATCAGGAATTTTCTTTTTTTTATATCTCAATATAATACGATAACCCGCTTCCATACTACAAAATAAAGTATTGCCATCATAAGAATAAAATGAATGAAAAGTGAAGAGCTTTATTTAAAGATTGTCTTATTTAAAAGACAATTAAGATGCTAAGCACATTTAGGTAAGATATGTATGTATGTATGTACGTGCTAAATCAGCTGTGTGAGTAATAAAATTTTCCGTTGTGGTGGGGGGTAGCAGAAGCGAAGCTGTCATATGTTTTACAGCGCGGCGCAGTGGCGTGCTGGTGCTGCTCAGTTTTCGCGAGAGTCAGCGAGAGTATTCAGAAGGTGATCGACGGTCGTGTATAGGTATTTCCCGACCATTCTCGGTGATTCTAGGATCATGTCCGCGTAGCTGATTGCTGACGCATGAGAATCGTGACCTTCACCCTTAATTTTTCCCAATTCCCATTTCAAGTTGGACTCTGTACTCTGCTATAAAGATCGTTGGTGAGTTAAATCATTTTTAGATTTAGCCATCGATTCTCACGTATTATCACGCACTATTGTATAACATTATATGTATATATTGTTGATAATTGAACTTCGTCGGTCTAATTGCTACAGAACAAGTTGTCAAGCTACAAGTTGAGATTCACGTACTCACTTTTTCGATCGTTTTGCATTGACAATGCCAAGGTTGCTGTTTTCACATGTGCTTACCGTGAATTACTTTTCGTGTGCTTGTTTTTTGTAAATTGTGATGTAATCAACTTTTTTTCCCTTAAAATTTCTTGATCGTATTCGTCAAGGTCGTTGCGAAATATTGCGAAATTAATAAGCAAAATTAATAGTTGAAACAAAACGTTATAAGCTGAAATATTTTATGAAATGAATCATATCATATGGATTAGTCTGCTGAATATTATCAGTAATACATACATATATTAAACTCTTCAAATTGTACTGGATTCTATGCATTATGTTTTAATCAGTATTTTTTTATTTCCTTACCACTAGATTAGCAGATCTTCTTTTAAATACCAAAAATGGATAAGCAAGGAGATGAATTTGTTAGTTCATACAACGAGGAAAGTTTTACAGACTCGTTGGCTAATACTTTCAGAAGAAAGCCACTTGTCGTGACAAGTTAGTGATTTTATTTATCAGACTATTTAATTGTTTGAGTTTTTGCAATCTGTACCTTATGTCAATTGTAATTTTAACTACTTCAGGTACTGTGGGGTTGATTGTAGCATGCGGCTATGGGTTTTACAGATATAAAACAAAAGGAATGACTTTCACACCATCTTTATTTTTAATTCAACTTCGAGTTGGTGCTCAAGCAACAGTGGTAGGCTGTTTAACAATTGGAATGGTATACAAAATGGTCACAGAACACCTTTTAAAGAAGAATGATAAACAGTAATATTTAGTTGAAAATATATGTGATTTTTCAAACTACTCTTAACAAGCTACTTTTTTGTATTATAATCAGATGAAAGCATCTTGAGTTACTCAATGGCAAATCTTATGTACTACTGAAGCTTTAATTAACTTGATATCAATGATCAATTTCATGTGTTATATAAAGATAATTTATTGATACACATGATATTATTTTTTTTGTATTAAATCACATTGATGCTTAGTTCAAAATCAATGAGGAGACTCAGAATGATACTTGTATAGACAATTTCTTTTATTTATATATATAGATACTTGTATAAAAATTGTGTGTATTTAAAACAGCGATATGCAGGAAATATTGCCATGAAAATTGTATAAAAATGAAAAACACTCATTTTAGTGTAAAAATACTGCTATTTTTTATTATACCCATAACATACTATTTTTATATTTGCTAATGAAAATGATTAGTTGTTGAAACTCTATTATTAGTAAAACATATTTCGTAAATTTACAGTTCTTATATGCGTCAAGGCAGAATTTTTCTCCGCTTTTTTAATCCTATATAGTTGAATCATTTCAATATCGCTTTCATTGTAAAAATACGAATATTTTAAGAATTTTTATTCAATTTTCATTAGGATCACTGAACCACACTGAAAAAAGTATTCAATCAAAAACAGCGTGCTCAATGTGCACGGTATATATTATGCTGTTTGTTACTCTTGTTTTCAAAGTGTTAGAACATCAGAACGCTGATGCTTTGTGCCGCGCAGCACGGCTAAACATTGTGTATCGCATCGAGTTTGGTGGTGCGATCCGCAGCGTGGAAGAGCGTGCGCGAGCGACCTTCTGTTCAGTTATGCCCTTGAGCGCATAAACATTCATTCGTTCACCGAAAATGTATGTGTAACCGCATCACTTTTTTGAACTCTTCTAAATACATAATAAATTGAGATACGCAAGCACTATCTTTCAGTCGGAATACTTTTTTCAGTGCACAACCACCTCACCTCACTACAAAGAGTAGAGTGAGTATAAGCGGCGGTAACTTAAAAAAAAAAGGTATACCTATTATTAGCGGCAAATCTAGCTGTAGCTATAGTGTCACAATCACATGACAATCATTGTAGTTGCAGAGCAAACTTAACCTAAATTTGACATGAAAAATAATAAATTTTGATGCAATTAAGTCGTATTATTTAATGATTAATACTAGAATAAAAAATTAACTCAACATATAGTTGGAAAAGTATTGTAATTCTTCTACTAATACATATTTTATGTACAATAAAAGTTCTTAGAACAATTGCTAACCTCTGTAACTTACTCTCCTGTGGTGAAGTAATTATTTAGAAGGTAAGCCAATCATAGATATTTGTATTTTTGCTCATAATGAGTTAAACTGCAGCATTGAATTAATATGCACAAAATTTTCTCCAGTATTAATCACCAAAATTATTATTTGAAAGACAAACGAGGCACCAGCACTTCAAGTAGCTAAGCAACTGTAGTGGAAATTGACAGTATAAAAATATTGAGATACACCTAATGTAAAATTATCGAGTGACACTTAAATAATGTAATTATGAAGTGTCCTAAAGATTTTGATAGATCTACACATCAACAAACGCTTGCTGAGATGTGGTTTGGTAAAAAAAGATCATGTTCAGAAGCAAATTTAGAAAGTGAATTGAATGACTATAGTCGAGCGAAGAAATTTAAAAGCCCTAGAAAGATATCTCCTTTGAAAAACACTACCCTCAGTGATGTACCAACTACAGATACTAGTCAAATCACAGAGATTGAAAATAATAGCGATGATGATATCATACAAAGTTCTCAAGATACCAGCAAATCTAAATTAAGAAATAAAATTGATAAAACATTGGCAAGAAAATCTAGAACACCTCAATCAACTCCTCGTAAATCAAGTGATTCGCAATTACTTGGCTCTCCCAGTAAAAAGTTAAGTTTTAGTGAAGTTTGTGAAGTTAGTTCTACTGTAATAAAAGAAGAAATAGTGGAATTGCTTGATGACATGAAAGATTTTGATTCTATCGAAATGACTCATAACTTGAGTGATCTACTTGTTGATAGCACAATATCTCCTAATATTTTAGACTGTACATCACCTATAAGTCATCTTGTCAAACTAGAACCTCTTTCAGATGATGAAGATGCAAATACAAGGGATGATCAATTAAAAGATCCATTGCAAATTGATGAAAAAATTGAGGAGGTACAATGTAAAAAGCCAACACTAGTTACAAAGAAAAAAAGAACAGTGATTTCAAAAAAAATTGGTAAAAATAATAATAAACTGAAACACATTTTGCCTGCTCCAAAGAAATCATCAAACAAAAAGAAATCTCATGAGGTGATGGATAAAAGTAAATCAATCAGCAAGAGCTTAAAAATACAAAAAAATAAGATAAATAAGACAGAGACGAAGAATGATTTATTATCTGACAAACTTCTAAAGGTATTTAATATATTTTGTTTATCTTTTGTCGAACAAATAAGATTTTAATTGTAATCCTTAATTTTTTTGTAATTAGGTGTTGAAGACTTTTAAAATTCAATTACAACATGAAGTTCCACCTCAACACATGATTGAAACTAGTGCTGGAGCACGAAATTTGGATCCAGAACAAATTGTTGAGTTTGAAAAATATGGACCACTGAAAAGAGGGTCTTATTCAAAAGAAGAAGATGAAATAATTAAAAATAATTGGAAAACTTTCTGTCGTGTAAGTTTTGTATTATTATTGTAGTTTCTAAACATTCTTAAAAATATTTAACATTACAGGTACATAATTGGGACAAAAATAACGTAGAACCTTTTTTATATATGAGACACGAAGGTAAATATTATATTCCTGCAATTGAAGAAAGAAAAAAGTTTGTACGATTTTTAGCAAATGGGTTACCTTGGAGAAGTTTATGCAGCGTACATTATAGATTTCGAAATATATTTAATACTTCAGTTAACAATGGGTGAGTGGAATATGATTTTAAAACAATTTGATAAATTAAACGAATTTGTGATTGAAAAAATTAGCCTCCCAACGGAGAAAAAACACCAATAAGGAATTAATATTTTAAGGCCCTATACTCCTAAAGAAGATAAGCAAATTCTATCATATATGAGTAGAGCATCAAGTGCATCAGATAATAAATGTGCAGAATTGGCAAAATTACTTCATAGGAAAAGGCAATCAATCTGGACGCGCTATCAAAAGTTAAAAATAAATTATAATTTATCTACTACATCTGCTAAAAAAGAAGAGAAAGTGAAAGAAACACCGACAAAAAAAAAGAAAGTTAAGCCAGACAAAATCCATTTGTACAAAGAAGCTCCTAAAAGTACGAACCATTATCTGTAATGAATAGTTTAATTGCCTACAATTGACTTATATGAAATTAAGTAAAAATATTTTCAGTTTTCACAGATGTTAAATGGACATCTCCTTTGGTGAAAAAGTTTATTGATTCAATACTAGAAATAACAGCTTGTAATGCATTAGTAGATTTGAAAGATCAACAAATTGATAAAGCTGTATGGAGAAAACTGGAAAGAAAAATGTGTATAGATAGGATTGTTATGCAAAATTTTTGGTATTTACAATTGCACATGCAACTTTTTTGTCCAGCGCCTATTTATTTAAATGACACAAAAGTTAAACTAATAGAACAGTAAGTTTAAAAGCGACTGTATTTAATATGGTAATTACCAAAGCAATACTAAATAATTATAATTATACATATATTTCAGTATGTATACAGAAAAATTGGATGATGTGGAAGAAGAAATTGATTGGGAAAGTATTTCTGCTCATTTCAATGGAATAACACCATTTTTTCTATCAAAGCTTTTTGAGCAACTCTTGAATTGTGCTAGAAAAAATGTCAAAGTATCAAATCTGAGTGGTAATTTTACTTTCTAAATATTGTGGAAACTAAAACCAAACTATGCAATTATTTATTATGTCATATAATTTTCTATATTTTTTAGATGCTTTGGAATATTTAAAAAAAACCTATATGCCCATGTTGATTGAGAAGTCGATAGATGCTATTTTACCCAAGTTATTTTATCACAATGGTAAAATTATTTGCATTGACAAGGGCTCAGAAAAAAAAATCCCTAACAAATTTACTAGAAACCCATTTTGTGAAGAGGATGAAACATAAAATGTTATAATACTGTCATTCAGTAGAAGTTTTGTGAATTAGTACATTTGTTGTATATACGTTCGATATACATAAAGTAGAAGCATGCATGTAGCTGTTATGCACTTATTATATGTTTCGTTTTTATATGAAGTCGTCGAGATGTATACATAGTATTTATGAAATAATAAAAACATTCGAATACAAAAGTAGTATTGTTTAATAATCAAAGTCAACTTGCAAACGTTATCAATATTAAATTGATTGAATAAAAATGTAACAAAAAAAAACAAGCTGCAATTATAGTTCGATGTTGGAATGAAAACTAGTACTATTTTCAAACAATGTGGTATTTATCTCTCTTATTCCCTGGTGTGAACAGAAATTTAAAAAGCGCGCTTTTTTTCAGATGCAACATAACCTCCATTCAAACGCAGGAATTTGTAAACCACGTTTTATTTACAATATGAACTATTTGCCTTAACTAGTGTACCTATGTTTTTATTTATGATTGCAACAATAATTATTATTTAATTAAAATTTCAAAGTGACAATAATGAATGAAACAGAAAACAAGAGTTGCCTTTCAGGTAAAATTCTTATAAAATATAAGTTTTGTTTTTTGTCAAGTAAATTTTCGTTCAATTTTATTGAGATTGAAACAAATCGAAATGAAAACATTCAATGTTTCAGTGGATAAAGATTGGACTTTATTTATGATCAAGGATTTTATTAAATCATTAATGACAGCTACACTGTGTACTGATATAGATGAATTAAAAAACCATGCAATAATTGATTGTGTATGGAGAAAAGTGGGAGAAGACATCAAAATTGATCCCCTCTCACTGAAAAATTTTTGGTATTACAGATTACACATGCAGTTATTTTGCATTGAACCGATTTATTTTAATGACATAAAAATAAAATTAATTGAATAGTAAGTAATTTTTTATCTCCTATGTCAATTTTTACAAATGATTTTTTAATAAGATTTTAACATTTTTTAGTTTATATGACAAAGGAATAGCAGATAAGAAGGACATTAAGTGGCAAAATGTCCTTTCATATTTTAATGGTTATACTCAACTGTTTTTATACAGAATATTCACTTATTTGATTAGGATAACAGAGAAAACAACCAACATTACTAATTTAGCAGGTAAAGAAATTAATTTTTCAATTCTAGTGATATATTAAAAACTAATATCACTTTTTTCAGACATCATACATTACTTGTATGTCTATCAGATTCCAAATATAATTCAAAATGTTGATGATAAAATATTACCCAGATTAATATATGAAAATGGAAATGTTAAACACATTGACATTGATGTAGAAGAGTGGATGTCAGTGCAAAATATGGGAAGTGCACATTCAGATTCATCTTCAGAAGAATGATTTCACAACAATTTTATTCCTGTTTATTTATTATTTAAGTTTTTCTAATAGCCAGAACTAAGTCTGATGTAAATATTTTGAGTACAAATAGTTAAGTTAATACTACTTTAATCATATTTTATAAAATCATTATTATAACTTCAAATGCTGCGATAAGATAGCAATCTTGATGTGAATAGAAATAATTTTAATACAATGAATTTATGTTTTATTTGCCTTTTTTGCCTCTTTTTCAATTGCCCTCTCTTTTGCTTTCTGGTAAAGAGGAACTAATTTACCTTCTTTTGCTAATATTTTCAGCAGCTCCATAATCAATGGCAAATAATTGTGCTTTCTTCGTATATTTTCAATTTTGTATTTCTTTGATTTCCATATTTCTTCATCAATCAGTGCTTGCAGTCTTACAGTTTCACTTGGATCCGTCGTTAAACTTTTTTGCCTCTCATAAATCATTTTTCTATCACTAACTATCGCCATTAAATTGAAATGTATTTCACCCTCATTGTATCTAAAACAAAATAATTGTAAATGAATATTTGGTGTAACAAGCTGTAGATTTTCGGTATTTTATATACTTACTTTTTGATTCTTTTTTCAATGATGGGCTTTACTGCCTGAACCCACTGATCACCAGCTGGACATGGACCTAAATCAATGGGTCCTTCTTTAAGTCCATCCAACTCATACAACTTTCCTTCTATTGGTACATAGCTTACAAAATGGAATACATCATCATCTTTAGATGCTTGTTTGGAATCAAATTCAAATAAAGTTTGTCTAAAAAAACAAGACATTTTCAATCAATAATGATTTACTTATTGTTTTATTTATTATAAAGTTCAAGGCACCTTGCAAAAGAGTTGTGAACTTTTCTGATAGTGTCTGAGTTGCTGAGTGCAAGGCCTCTCATGTTGGCATCAAAACTTTGACAGAAGTTCTTTAGTTCATCCAAAGTTGATCCTAATACGATGTCTTGATGCTTGCTATTTAGGAGTACACTCAGTATAGCTTGTGTTGCACAAGCATTATTTATTACCTATTATGAAAATGGCAATTAATATTAAAATAGTTTAGGACAAACAAAAATTGACGAATCAATCATACCTGTTTTGCAAAGAATATTTTGTCCAGTCTGCTATCCTGCACAACAGCACCTGATGGCTCATCATCTTGCACCCATTTGAATAGGAAAATTAATCCATGGATTGGCCTGTAAACTCAAAGGATCATGATAAATGTTGAAAACCATCACAATTATTACTCTTTGAGTAATCGAATATTACTTCAAATTTTCAAACTGATCATCTTCTAAGCTGTATAGTTCTTCAACTTGAACTCCTTTTACACCTAAAAATATAAAATAATATTGATAATTGATGCTCATACAGTAAATTATGCGTTTTTGTCATGTCATCGTAAAAAATGATAAAAGTAAGGAAAATGACAAGGTAAACTGGAATGAAAATTATGAAATTCATAGCTTGATGGGACGGCAAACAATTAATTGTCATAATTACTCACCAAATTCTTTTATTAATTCAGTAAAAACGCCAGGATCACTTTCAATTAAACACCAATTCCCAGCCGTGTCCGCCATTTTTCAGGTTATGAGTTAAAACACACAAATCAAATATTTAGATTAGAAACCGTTTTAATGAAAGCGATAAGAACGCCGCCATCAGCGCTGTACATGCCATGTGTATCACACTTTAACCGTTAGTCAGAAATGGCGCGTATCCGTGCGTATTTCAAAATTCAAATAAAAGTCACAATTAATTTATATAAAATTTGTTTGGTAGCAGGATAATAATTTTTAGTAATGAATTAAATATATGAATTGAATGAACAAAATAGCGTGGAATATAAAAATTCAGTTAATTTCTGGTTTTAAAAGATCTTGAAGAAAAATTAAAGCAGCGAGGAATAGTATTGTAATGAATAAATGTAACAGAATTATGTATGTATATAATAGAAGTAAATTTATTATTTATTTACAAATAATTTTCAAGTTAAAAGATTTATAACTAGAGTACTATATTAATTATGTTCATTTATTTTTAACTAATTTAAGATTATAAATATTGCATTTTATCCAGTTTCACAAAAAGTGAAACAATAACACATAGATGTATCAGAAATAAAAATGTTCAAGTCCATTCAAAATTGAATCTGCGTTGCCATCAGGGACAATTGGTGCTATAGGTATTTGCAAATTTTCCTTGAAAACGGGGGCTGTCTTCCGAGCCCTAACCTATACATTATGCCATAGCTGCACAGTTTTGATTGGTTTTGATTGTATACACAGCAGTCCCTCTTGCTCTATATACTTTGACTAGATTATTCACACACTAAGCTGCGATAAAATTTATTCTGCCTTTTCTCATTTGTTAAAAGTTACATTGTTAGGTAGTTAGTCAAACGTAAACACATACATACTTGCTTGTATTTTGTACATAATGCGTTGATTAGTTCTA
Organism: Galeopsomyia nigrocyanea; assembly: GCA_035047105.1. Classification (NCBI taxonomy): domain Eukaryota; kingdom Metazoa; phylum Arthropoda; class Insecta; order Hymenoptera; family Eulophidae; genus Galeopsomyia; species Galeopsomyia nigrocyanea. The sequence goes on from JAWWMK010025052.1 coordinate 15,759, forward strand.
GAAAGAGATCGATCTGACTGATATTAATTGTGAAAGTGAATTATAAACTTGTCTTTCAAAATGCCGCAAGGCCGAAGAAAAGCTCCATTTAGCGGAAAAGCTAAAAAGCAACAAATGCAAGTTAAAAAACAACGAAAAAATCATGTTCTACTGAGTAAGAGTATTTTTAAAATGGCTTATGATACAACCAATCTAAATTAAATAAGACTTTATTGAATGTTGAATTAACTAGCTAAGTGGCTAGAAGCACCCTCCAATTGTTCATTAATGCGAAAATCTGATGATAAGGACATTCGTTTCATTATTGAACTAATTT
>JAWWMK010025072.1:0-16070 GCA_035047105.1 Galeopsomyia nigrocyanea
CGAGAAAAACGAAAAATACGAAAGTTCTTAAATTTGCTGCATACTTAAAATAAGAACTATTTTTTGTAGTGTATACAAGATGAATGAATTCTCCGGTAATGTTACTACTCTACTTTACGATTTATTGCGATGCTTTGAAAGATATTCCGTGCTTTTCGATAAACGTTCCGCTCTCGACTATGAGATTTAATGACTCGCGTATATAATATACATTACCAACGAATTCAATTGAAATTTACAAACCACTATTACGTTGATTTAAATCGTAAACTCAAATCTAAATTGAAAGAAAACCGTACACACGTTCTAAACTAGCCTGTCCGAGATTAAACATTTTCCCATGTACGCAATTCAAAGTATATAGCAGAAGAAAAGAACGGCCAAATTATCGATGCGAACTCGCGCCACACGATTACGTGATACACTATAGTGGAACTAAAAAATCAGTACAGACATTCCACACTATCCGAATATACTCGCATACATATTTTTGCTTGTCGAGAAGCTCGTTAACGATAGGCGTTTCGCGGTTTTTTTTTTCGTCGCCTCGAGTGCATAACAATCGTCGGACGCGATTCGCAACCGTGCGCTTTCTTTTATAATTGCATACTGCTGGCGGCCAGGAAGTAGTTTTGAAATTAATTCAGCTGTCGTCGTCGCGATGCAGATAGATCTATTTAATTTTCTCCATTGTTCTCGCGTACATGGTGTTGTCAACGATAATTTTGCAAATTCAAATTTTTGTGCACATTGTAAAAGAAAATGCAAAGAATAACAGTTACGCAAAGATGTATAGAAAAGGCTATTCTTCGATAATAATGTAGTCTGCTACTAAGTATCAACGATAAATAAGCAATTTGTATATTCGAACGTAAGAGAAAAAAAAATGAAAAACAAAGGCACCTCAGAGTAATAAACAATTTTCCAACAAAAAAAATTCCAGGAGATACATGGCTATTTCGCAGGATAATAATTGCTCGTAAAAAAAAATATCCATTAGCCACCAAAAATGCGAGAGATAGAAAAACGCTTCTCAAATGGCTCAATTGCCGCCAGCACACATTATACATCCTCTCGCTTTCTTTCCCTCGAACTCATAAAAAAAAAAAGAAAAAAACTACCTCGCGTCGTATTGTTCGCTTTTTTTTTTAAGTAGAGCTTGCAAAAAAGGGTGCAGCGTTCACCGAGTCGTGAAAAAAGAACTCGAGGTAATTGGCAATTAGGGTGACATGATGCTTTTTCGAAGGGTTGTGTTTATATATACATACACGTGGATTTACAGCTGGCTGAGCTCTTTTTGTCGTTGTCGCGCGAGGGAGCTTTTTGCTTTTTTGTATCTCCCTCCCCCGAGGCGAGTAGATGTATTAAAGACCGAGGTTTTTTTTTTTAAAGCTCTGGAGTATTTAAAGTTCCTCATTTGAATGCCACGAGAGATTAACGAATTTCAATTTATGTGAAAACTCACCTTTCCTCTCGTCCAGCAGCATCGTTGATCGACCATAGCTTGACACGCCGAATTTTGTGGTTGCGATCTGTACTTCCAATCGACTTTACTCTTGTGCAGGTACAACGATAAAATAGGCACATCCGTGATTTCCGTCTCGTGTCCACCGGCTTCCAGCAGAAGCACCGACCAGTCGGGATTTTCCGTTAATCTGTTGACCACCACGCTGCCAGCCGAACCACCACCGACCACAACAAAGTCGTACTCACGACGCAGTTGACGCTGTACTCGAGGGTGGTTCTCCGGATCGAGTAGGTCGTAATGGAAGTAGGCTATCGCGGCTATGAGTGCCGGCACGATAGCCACGATTTTACCTACACCCAGCAAAAGTGTGGCGGCTTTGATCGCACCCGCCACTAACGACGTCACCACTATCGCCATTTTACTCGAAGCTCAAGTTTGTACGATGATGTGCATTGATTGATTCGACGAATCTGAAAATACAAATTTGTTATCAGATTTGAGTGATTGACGTTTATTAATTTCTCTATTAATACGTGGAATGAGGTTTTCCACCGTTTGTGTGTGTGTGTGAAATTTCCGATTAAGTACGGTCGACGCGTGTAACGTTGATTTTACAACTGATATTTAAGCGTCACGCGATCGCACTTTCTTTCAAACTGCTACGCGAACGGTAAATACCAATTAACCCGCGTGGCTTTTAATTCAGTCATAGAGGCGTTTATTATTACGTAATCTTTGAGCGAAAAATAAAACTTTTTGTAATATAATAGTTTCACAAAAAAAATAGTGACGAACTCACAATTAATACACGATGCTCACGCAAAATTTTGCGTTATGTAATAAGCGCGATCATCATTGCGAAAAAACGAAGTGTGATGTTAGAAAAAAAAAGGAGGTAGACCGCGAAATTCGCGGTTTGATTCGAACGAAACAAAGTTATAAAAAGTTTCGTTGCCAATCGAAATCTACACGTTGAAATGTTAATTAACGAGAAACGACGGCGTATAAATGAAATCGCAACGCGTGTTATTAAAGTTACATAACGAACTCGATTTTTGGCAAGAAACAAAAAAAATGTAGCGAATAAACCCGTAAGGTCACATGGGCAAAAGAGTTTTTCGTAAAAACTTTCTCTCAAGAGTATCACGAAGAAAAAAAAAAAGCAAAAGTCGGTCTCTCGCAAACAAGAGCTGTCAATTGAAAGTAATTTGTTTTGTAAAAAAAAAAAAGACCCGAGAGTTGAAAAGAAGCTTCAGCACATTTGAAGAAACAAACAAAAACTCTCACCTCTCTCTCCCTAATGACACTTCCTCGAGTAGTAGTGCAGCACGTAGAAGTAGCAATTATCAACCCGCGCCTCGCTCGGCGCTAACACCAAGTGTCACATAAATGCACTTCTTGTACGTTGCTCATCTGATGGTCAACTCGCACATAAACACTCACACACATATGAATGTTCACTTTGAATTTTCGGCAAACTGCTGCGTATCCTTGTGCTACTGACGAAATCCGAACGATATGTGCCCTGGGTTTCCCACGTCCAGTCTGTAGAAAGTGAAACCGAAAAAAAAAAAAAAATAATAAGAATATCGTTAATCGATGCGAGTCTCTTTCTCTCTCTCGATGAGCAATGTTCAGCAGCGGATTATATGAGTCATCGTGCGAGTGGTATTCGCTTATCCGGCAATGTCCATGAATTATTAAATGCGTTATGGAAATTATTTTCGTCGTTCTTTTTTTTTCCTTACTATTACGCGCGTGTGTGTATAATAAACATCGGGATTTGAACAGATGCAAACGCACGGGTGTTACTCTCGACAATCGTTTTTTTTTTCTCTCTTCTCAAGGTATCGAACCGCGACCGAGATGTTTCGTAAGAGCTGATTTGAAAGCGGAGAGGCGCAATTAAAACGTAGACTGTCGTTGGTTAACACGTGTATCGACGACCGAATGCTCTTTTCTTTTTCCGAACGAAAAAAAAAAACTCGACGATTTTACGTAATGGTTAAGGAGGCATTGTTACGCGATGAGAAGTTTGAAACTTTGTGTGTAGGTACGATGGTCGAACGATGTGTGTGTTTAAGTAAGCTAATGGACCGATTTGACGATTTATACTGTCGGGTGGTCCGAAAATAAAAAAGGTGCGTTAGACGAACACCTTTCGCAACTGTTTAACTTTTCATCTCGTTTATTGGTTAGAGCCTTGTCAAATACACGCACACTTAGGCACACTTAAATTTTTATTGACGCTATTTTGTCTAGCGGAAACGATATGCATAAGATCATAAAAGTGAGAGTGTTGGTAGTAAGGTGCAAAGTTTATGTGTTAACTCGTTTCTAATTTGCCCATTGAGTTTTTAAGTTCGTTAAGGAATTTTCGGTAAAATATTTAATTAATATTGAATTCATTTGATAAGAAAAAAGAAAATTGGCATTGTTTAACAACAGTTAATTTTTATGTAAAAAAACAACAATTTCAAAAAAATATCAACCATCCAACAACAAAAATAACTAAATGGCCAAACTTCAACGTCGATTTCGAATGCGAAAGTCGCCGAACACTGCAAACACGCAAGCCGGAGAAAGAAAAACAGATAGATGGAAAAAAAAAGAAATAAAAATATATAATTAAAAAAAAAAAGGTGTGAGCACTACTCGAAGACACTTGCCCTAATGAATGTAAATTTTGCGCGAACCTCTGTATTCACAAGTCACATACTGTCTCTCTCACTCTCGTTCGAGAAGACGAGAGAGAGAAGATAAAAAAAATGAAGAAGCACGTGGTCCTCACGAGCGGCGCACAGAGAAAGCGACAGACAACTGCGACTTCGGACATGAAACGCCGAGCGTATAAAGTGTACGTGCAGGTGCCACCACCACCACCATCATGGGACCACCTCTGCTCTCTCTCTCTCTCTCTCTCTCTTTCTCGAGAAAGAGAGAGAGAGACGTGCCGCGAGTGTGCATTTGGCACTGGGCCTCTTTTATCTTTTTACTTGTGTTTGTATGTAATTGGTGGGTTGGGACAGGTTGATGATACTGTCAACGGTTTTTGAGTATGCTATTGTTTTTGTAACATCCTAAAAAACTGTCGTGTTGAAAATTAGATTGACGTTTATACTTTTTAAATCATAAATGATATTTGTATGTTTTTTAAATCATAGAAAGTAAAAAAGGATAGATGTAGTGTATATAAAATGCGTTGACGTATCACTTACGAATATCAATTTTAAGTAGAACGATTGCGTGTGTAGTCAGACAAGAAAACAACACTTTTTTTTTTCGTGTAAAAATGAGTATACTTGTTATTTACATAATTGTAGGTTACTATTGAGATTCTTTTCATACAAAAAATTGTAAACACTATACAAATAGAATTCATCGATGAGTCACGACAATAAATTGTAGGTGAAATTCTCTGACGAAAAAAAATTTCTCAAAAAACTTTAATTCGTTTCCGTTGTTTTCTTTAATGCATTTTACTCGCGTTCATTGATAAACATGACAAGTCAACATTACTAATTGAAAATCATTATTTTCGTTACTGATCGCGGTTACGTATACCGCTTTATCATTTTTACAGCGCTCAGCATTAAACGTGTAAAAACAGTATTCTGCATAGACAAGAAATTTCATTAAAAACTAATTCTCAAGGCATCTATTTATTTTTTCAAATGCAGTTTTTTTTTTCTTCAAATTGCACGTTTTATAACTCGATCGCCATTTAAAACATATATGTCACCTCCTCGCAAAATATAGAAATTACAACTGATGAACGGTATAAAACTAGTCGCAAGGTCAGACCAAAGTATAAAGTAAGCATTGGACTTTCTCGCTCTAATATGCGCTATCCGTTTGCCAATGCTCTCCATACACGGTCATTTTTCTTAGCAGCACGCACGTATAAACATCCTTGAGCTCTCGCACAGAACTCATTTGCCTATTATACGTTATTATACATTTTTTCGAGTCCGAAAGCGCGAGCAATTTTCTCTCTCCAAGCGCGACGCTGCTTTGCTCCTGTTCGGCACGTATACGCTGCGTCCAATTCCAGTTTTTCGATGGGAATTTGTCGAGTGTATGAGCCAATCTTGTGCGACACGCCTACTTCATAATACCTCTGTCGTTTGAACGTTGCTTATCTTTTTTTTCGAGAATTCTCTAATGGACGATCGATGACACTTTTTCGGATGGTTTTGGTTTCGAGATCCGTGTTTGAGCTTTCGACATTTTTTCTCATTGTTTGTCCATTTTATATAATATAGCTCATTCCAGTTCTTTTTTTTGTTAATGCAATAGCTTTTGAGATGGGATTTTGTAATTTTTTTTTTCCTTGGTTTTAGAGTGCGGATGATCGTTGTTGATCGAGAATTGCACAAAAGTTATTAAGATTAAGTTGATCTTACGAAACTTTTGTTGTTGTTGATTCGTAATAATGTCAAATGCTTTAAAAGATTCTTGAATGCTAAGGCAAATAGATTTATTAGTAAAAAGTTTTTTTTTCAATACAGTTACTCAACATATCTTCAATAACCTTTCAAGGTCTTTCAGAATACCTTTGTTGCCTATAATTATTGAAAATAGTGTTATTGCATCATAAACACTTTACTACAGATTCTCTATTTCGTTCGTCAAAAACGAATAAACCTATATCAATAATGTATGCTTAAGATACAAACAAGACATACAACTCTCGATATCAAAGTATATTGAAGTATCATTATGCTAATAAAACTCTCTTTTCTGTTACAGGTCAGTAAATAAAAACCTCTCTCGTGCGATGAAGTGTATATCTATCGTAAGTATGAAAAAAGAATTTTTAGAATTACTAATCGCCAATCAATCATCACTCAAGCTATAAAGTCAATAGCATCACTGACAAGTATAAATTACAAATTATCTCATCCATACGAATACAAAGTAGATTTACAAGCACCCGCGCATAAATATATGCAAACACTTCTGTATCCCACCGAAGTAATTAAAATAGAATAGCTGTTTGAAATTTGAACGACACGAAAATACGATTAGGCTCTTTTGGTTTTACTTTCTTTCAGTTCGCCATGTCGTGTTTTTTAGGAAAATTCCCGCGCTTGATGCTACTTTTGTAGTTTGAGCTTCATTAAGCTTCAAAGTTCATTACTCATCCATATAATCGCAGTCTTACAAACTCTAACGAGGCAGTCAACTAGAATTTTAATCATAGTTACGGCTGTTTTAAATCAAACTTTTTTTTTCGTCAATCAAAGTCTTCAGACGTTTGAGATTTGCAACTTCGATAATGAACAATCTTTTGCAATGAAAATTATGGTACCGGTGAAAGTTATTAATGAAGCGCTCGCAATCGATAATAATCTATGCAGGAATCCTAATTTCCGTAGCAATGTGGTATGACTACCTCGTATTATTCATTTTTTTCACCCCAGTGATAAATGAAAATTGGTACAGTTACGTAAACTCCATACTGGTCAATCGATACAAATTGGAAGTAACTCGCTCTATAAAACATACTCGGGCGTTTCAAAAGAGTATATCAGCTTAAAAAAAAAAAAAAAAACACTCGGCTGAAATAAGAAAGTCTATCGTCATTATATAGCTAAGAGTGAAAAGTATAATATAAAGCAACACTTGTCGGCGATCGCAACCGATTTAGTGAAAATTCGATTGCAAACTCTTATTATTTTTTTTAGCGAAGAACGTGGCGAAAAATACAATACACATAGCTTGCATCTCACAATTAATTTTATAACGCTGGTCAGCCTTCATAAACGTATATACTATTGTTCTCACTTTTCCTTTCTCTCGCGCGCGGGGAAATGATATTAATGCGCGCACGAAAGCGCTAAATGGATCATGCAACGAGACACGCACGCCGCAAACCTTGCAAAATCTCTCTCGCGATTTAGTGCATTTATATGTTTCCGCGCGGTGGGGCTTTTTTTTCTCTCTTCTCTTTATTGACCATACGCGAGATTTTAGTCTTAAGTTTTTTTTTACACGGCATACTCGTATAATTGGATTTTTCTTTTTTTGGATCAAAGTTGTAATAAACGTCGAGGGCATTCGTTATACTTGATATTGTCTCGAGTAATAAAGTACGCGAATGAGATTTCGGATGAAACTTCACAGCTGCGGTTTATAATAACTTCCGTGTGATGTACCGCACACATACACACACGTAAATGTCACAAGCCGGAAAGTAAAAACTTGATTCGCGAAAGAAATGGCAATTGCAAGTGTCATGGTTACATATGCACGTTGCAAAATTGTCAAGATGAGGAGGACAATATTCCAGGGCAAATCGTTTTTTTTTTCCTGTTTGTTTGTTATCCTTCTGTACTTTGGTTTCGAAAGTGTTTCACGTGCGTAATGTTCTTGCGCGATTCTTATATTCTAATGAAGTTCGTTGTCAATCATAGTCGATCATCATCCAAGCTAATCATTGACTGTGATGATGATTATTAGCAGGTATTCATGTGTATTGAGGGACGGGTCACACACACACACATACACACACACACACACACACACACACACACACACACACACACACACACACACACACGTTGTGTAACGATCGAGAGCTTGGTGTCATGGAATTAATGTTACACCACATTACTCATCTTCTGTGCGATTAAAGGTTTTTTTGTAATGATGCTGGAGCAATTAGGTTGGCAGCTTCTTCGACTTTGTCGTCTGATTTCTCATGGTGGAGAGTAAAAAAGAAATTCTGTGAAGATGTTTTGTAAGATCTTTTGTGGTTTGCGTGAATCTATAAATTGATATTAAGGCCATGGACTTATTTGTTATGGGATCATTAATGTAATATTTGATTTCAATTTGCTTTAAATGAACACAATTTTTTTAAATAGTTTTTTTTTTATTTAGAAATTTCAATGCACTTGGCTTCTCAATATTATTCATAAAATTGGTTGGAAGTTTTCATTTCAACCGTAAGAAGAATATTGATAATGTTGCTCATATCGTATTCCATAGAGAAAAGCAAGTATCCTCTGAGCTCATGTAAAAGTGAAACTTTTACCACTTTTTGATAATGTTCGACCTGCATAAACTTTTTCGTTTACCGCAGCTCGATAAAGTCGACGTCCTTTCACAACTGTGTGTGACTGTCTACTGGCACGCACGGAAGTCAGGTTGCATACCAGCAGGCGAGCGAAATTATAAAATCACTGTTTTCTTTTAACGAATTGGTGGTTGTTACAGATAATTTGTTTTCAATGTAAACGAAATTTTCTTTCAATATGTTTTGTGCGAAAAATAAAAAAGCTTTTTTTTCGTAAAAAGAAAATTACAACTTTCATCTTAAAAGAAAAATATTCAGCTCCACGTCTACCTTTAACAATTTCGCTTTTTAAAGTGTTAATTTTCTAAAATTTCTCTAGCCATAACTTTTTAACTTTTATCAGTTGTCCACAACGCACAGTAGATTTATTTTCTCGACTCGTTTGTCATTGCTGCGCATAGTTTATCCATCGTTGTATCAGTTGGTCAGGCGTGGTTACACGTAACAAGGTCCCTTCGAAGTTTGTATGCCGCTTACTTTTACTGCTCGCAGAAGGCAACAACAACAAAAAAAAAACACACAAGCCTCGACCATACCCTAAGTCATAGTCGCACTTTGCACAATGGCACGCTCACGGATTTACGTTCATGAGAACTTTTTGCCGTCGTGCTATTGATAAATAGCTATTGCATATTAATGTCAAAAAATACACTGTGAAATATTCCAATTAGCTTTTATGCAATAACCGCGTCAATTATTGGGAAAATAATTGAAACAAATAATATAGTTCAACGCGGAAAAAATGTATGTTTATTTATGTAACAACAATATACAGAGCTCTTACAGTTAAGTATGTATAAAATTATATGTTCATACAAAAATATATTACACTCATCCAAGTCGCAATAATACCTATATGTATAATCATTATACACTCCGAATGACTAAATTGAATTAAAATCTTACAAAAAAACAATTATTCTTTCTCTACCAAAATAATCTAAAAATTAAACTACGCAATTTGATTACTTTGTAGAATGGTATTTTTTCTCAATTTGCAATACAATCTATGCAGAATGTTCAACCGAACCAATCCAATCATCCTTGATCATATCCGCGCCTTTTTCTCCGATCATGATAGTCGGCGCATTGGTATTTCCACGAACGACCACCGGCATTATCGACGCGTCGATTACTCTGAGTCCTTTTACTCCGTGAACTCTCAACCTCGGATCGACGACGGCTTCCGGGTCATTTATTGGACCCATTTTACACGTTCCTACCGGATGGTACAATGTGTCCGTGTATTCCATTACAACGCATCTCCAGTAGTCTTGACTGTTAAATTTGTATTGTTGACAAGAGGGTAATGGTACTTCTAACAATCGTAATCCGTGATCTCGAAAAGCTCTAGTTTGAAAGAGATCCTGCGCTATTCTAATTCCCGCGACCATAGTTTCTAAATCCGGATAAGCTTCGAAATAGTTTGGATTTATAATTGGCGGACCCCAGACTGGATCAGTTCTATTTAATCTAACGAATCCTCGACTTTTGGGATTCAACAAAACCGGCCTCATGTTGAAACCGTCGTAGTAGGTCAATGGCATAACAGCCGTCTCCATAGATTCGCCTGGATCGCTGACGAAGTCTCGGACGTTCATACCGTCGAAGGCGAATTGAATGTCGGGTCGATCCTGACTTAGTTCGAAGGGCGTTTGGATGAACGAGCTGCAAGCCAACGGACCCATCTGAGCCAATTGACCCATTTGAGTGTCCAACCATTGGAAAGCGTCTTGTTTTATTTCCTCGACTGTTTTCGTGGTCGCTGTTGCATTTGTCAGTACAGTGACGAAACCATTAGTCGTTACGTGATCGTGTAAATTACCACCAACATTCAAGTCCATAATAACCTTGATACCATGCTCTTGAAGCAGCATCGTAGGTCCTATTCCCGACAATTGAAGTAACTTGGGTGAATTTATAGCTCCACCACTGACAATCACCTCCTTGCGAGCTTTCGCGACTTTCGTAAAGCCAGTTCGAGCATTGTAATACTCGACGCCTGTGGCGACTTTGGTTTCCGGATCGATGATAATTCGCGTCGCGTGAGCTTCGGTCTCGATCACGAGATTCGGTCGTTTGTTGCGAACAGGCCGAATGAAAGCTCCATTGGTGCTCTGACGCGCGCCGTGTATCTGAGTGAATTGAATGTGAGTCACGCCGAGCTGTTGAGCCGCATTGGCGTCCACGAGATCGTAGCCTATCTCCTGCCAGCCTTTCAGCAGGATCTTGGTGTTTATGTCGATGTAGTCGAACCACTCGACCGTTTGGTAACCGTTGGTACTGTGGTAATACGGATTTTTTTTCACTACCTGTCGAGCGTTATATAGAAATTGAACGTGGGAATAGTCAATTGAATTTAAATTGTAACAGAGGGAAAATAGCGTACCTCGGGATCTTCGTTGTCTTCGGATTTTTTGAAGTACGGTAATACTTCTTCGTAGCTCCAACCTTCGTTGCCCATTTGCGCCCATTCGTCGTAATCTCGTCTGTTGCCTCGTATGTACATCATGTAATTTAGCACACTAGACCCACCCATAACCTGTAGATTAAAAAAAAAATTGAAATGATAGTTTGATATGAAAATTGAGTTGACTCACTTTGCCACGAGCCCAGGCGCACGTTCCATCTCTTCTCGAGCGACAACCTTTTTTCATCCGCGTGGTTCGATATTGCCAGTCTACATTGCTACCTCGTAAAGCTGGCGCGAAAGCAGGTACGTCGGCAACTAGTGGCTCCTCAATTCCGGCTTCCAGTAATAGTACCTTGAAAGTTGTAAAAAAAAAAAGAAATCACAATCACTCACTTTTATAATTGCTGGTTTTTTTTTAATATTTGACGGTATTTCCGATTTGCGTGAAACAAGAATCGATTGTGAACGATACAAATATCTTATAAAATTTTGTAATACCATTTAATTTATTCGAACAAGAAAATAGTAGTTATCATATTTTTACACTTTAATCGCGTGGTGTTTGACAACCGGATAATTTACTTTTCCGCGGCAAGATTATTTCCTTTCACTTTTGGCAAACGCAAATGGGTTCCTGAATCTAAATTGCAGGAAAATCAGTGTATTGGATTAAATCCTGGGTTACATGAATTTTCATCAAGATCCAATTGAAAAGTCAATCAAACTGAATTTTTTTTTACCGTGTTTAATTTGTAATTTTAATTATACGTCATTAAAAAAAATAACGATCAATTTCATAATATTCCTCATTGATAATTCGTATTTTCATTTACAAGTATCGTAATACAGCAACAAGTGTTTCCCCATCCTTGAACCTCACCAGCTCGCACACTCATCAATGTCAATTTTTTTTCCCTCATTTACACTCAATAAAGCATCATCATCAATTTTTTTTTTCGCGTGGGCATTCTTCCTATTCCGTGCAGGTATTCCAATATCACGGCTAATCCGATAGCGCACGAACGAACAGTCTGCAGAATTGCAAATGAATTATTGCACACGCGTCTGATATCGCTCGTAGTGTTTTGTGAAAGTTGTAAATAACGTTCGCATGCAGCAAAATTCGAGAAGGGGCACGGCCCTATAGTAGCTTGTATATAGAAAGGAAATTGACTTTTTTCCCGTACTTGCAGAGTTTTCGCATATTTCATTAATTCCGTGACGCTTCTTTCATGCACGTATAGCGCCGGAAGCGAGTGAGAGAGAGAGAGAGAGAGAGAGAGAGAGAGAGAAATGAAGAGAGAAAAAAAAACGCGATAATCGCCAATACGTTTTACGCAACCCGTCGTTGCCTCGATAGCGATTCCTGGTTATGGTTGTTTTCGCGCCCAGTCGAGCACATTGTCTTACGCCTGAGAGTATAAAGCTGTTGTTGGCAGGATTACGAGGGTCATTTTTTTCACCTGGGGTCGTAATAACTGCTCGCACAAAAAAAAATATGTATTTACTGATAGCAATACAACCATGAGATTTTACAGTTACCACTGATTTTTTAAAAAAAATTTTATACGTTTTGACTTTCGCATCTGTCTTAGGTAAACACGAGAATCTACTCGGTAGTGGGCGTTTCCTCGTTCGACTTCCATGTTTTCGATGTACTTTTACGTAAAAGCCATGCGTGCGTACAGCTTTGAATCTCCGCGTTTAAAAGTCTATAATGATTATTGAGAAAATTGTTGCATGCGAAAAGTGTAGCTCATTTGAAATAATAAACGAAGCAGAAAGAATGCTATTTTTCTCATTATTATCTATTTTTACGAGTACGCTCGTTATCGAATGAAATTGAATGATAATACGCGAAAATTACGTTTATCGTTGTTTTAATGAGGCTATATTGGCTGTACAGTCAGGCTCAAAAGTTAGGAAAATGGAAAATTTCTTTCCTATAGTCATTTTAAACATAATTACTGATTGAAAATGATAGTTTAGTAACAAAGTTACCATTTAAAATGATATTTGAGAAGTACAAATGGATTTTTTTAGTGATTTTTGTCACAAACTTTTGAATGTACAGTCAATGGGCTTTAAATGGCAACCTGTGTTTAAAGCTTGTGATTGTAAATTTTTATCGGTTAAGTCGCTTGGTCACATAAATTCTGACATTAAATATTGAGGTTGTAACATTGTGTCATTATTTGTTCTATGACTTTTTTTTCAATAACAAATCGATCTCCATAAGACTCCATGTTAATTTTCAAATTTCAAATTGCAATAATTTTGAATAGAGACTGTGAACGGCATTGAAACTTAGCATACTACTTTATTATAACATTTGTAACTGTCATACGAATTTTCAAGAATTTGACATTATTTTCGACTAATAGCCAATACAACCTTATAAACAGCGGAATAATGCATTGTTGTTGTTATTTGCGTCACTTGTACCGAGATTGAAACGAAATCTAAACTCATTTTATTTGGCGACTAATTGATATAGATTTTTTTCTTCTGATTCTTCCTGCCTTACTTAATTTGTCGTTATAAAATTTGGCAATAATATTTCCTCTACATTGCAATAATCGTAAAAAAAAAGAATGCATAAATACCTTCCAATCGGAAATCTCGCTGAGCCGATTAGCAACGACACACCCAGCCGAGCCAGCACCCACAACAATGAAATCGTACTCCTTTGTGAGAAAACCAGAGGGTTCGGGAAAAACAGCCGGCGCCGGCGGAGTATTATCATAGTATTCCTGATAGTCGTAACCAGGCAGCTGATTTGGCACATTGGGCCAATAATTTTGATTATTGTCGTAGGGCGATTGAACGCGACGAATTGGCACACCATAATAATACTCGATATTGCCACTCGATGCTGCTGTTTTGTGTTGAAAGTTATTTCTAGGCATAATCGGATGATAAGTTGTGACTGGTGGATACCAATACACGTTGCTAGGTGTAGTCGATCTTTTGAAGATTGTCGACGGCGAAGACGAGTACGAAATGTAATAAGGCAGACCGACAAAACGATCTCGTAGCTTCGGTTTCGTACGTTTTCCGAAATCCAAATTGTAACGGAGAAGCGGATTATATTCCAAGTAAGACGATGACGGCGGTGCTCCTAGCGGCTATGGATGTAAAAAAAAAGAAATTATTTACAAGTCGTTCACCTGAATTTCTTTTCTTCGTGGGACCATTAAAATTGTACGAACCTGTGATTTTGCCTCGAAGCTGTTATAATCTTCATAATAAGGTAGACTTCCAAAGTCGGTACGAGACTTAAAATTCCCATTATGAATGTTAAGATCATTGGAGATCTCCGCTGAGTTGACAATACTTCCTTTTGTGGTGTAATCGGGCAAAAACTCCCTGATGAGCTTCGAATTGGTCGCGCCGTAAATACTATCTCTTGAGTAACCGAAATAAGTCACGAGAAAACTCATAAACATTAGTACATCTGGTTGACACGTTGACACTTGGCTATGTACAGTGCATAGCTCGGCCAGGTTCGGTGGCACCCACGACATTGTTGCTGTCTTTGATATGATGTGATAAAATTATTTTTGCTCGACACTATCAATTTGTTGTGGGAGTTCCTGGTAAAAATATTAATTATGTTTTAAATATTGTGTTTCTATTAACTGGTTATAGTAAATTATATGCTCGGATAGAGCTGTAGTTTAAACCCCGGAAAAAGGAGTTTATTGAAAACTCAATTTTATAGGATATTATTACCATATTGTACTAGAAAAAAAATCGCGTTTTAGTACTCCAGAGAAATTACAAATTTCTTTCACAAAAACAAAATAATCCGAAACAGTGGGCTGTAAAAATCTTTTTTATATAGATCAACGCAATTCTGAAAATGTCTTGAACGTTTTCGTCAGATATTTTAAATGCCGTACGCGCCTATAATAGCTTCGCGACTTTGCGTACACTCGATTTTATAATCTGTAACACTGCTCTACTTTTATAAATGACTCTTTTTTGTTAAACATTGATGTCGGCGATACTTTGTTGCGTTTGCATACTTTGATAATAAAAGCCATTTTCTCAATTTTGTAATTACTGTAATTCAAAAAATTTCTTGAAATTGCAAGAAAAACTTTTATAGTACGTTTGTTTTCTCACCAATTTTTTAAAATAAAATATCGGACGCAAGCGATGCACACTGTTTATGAATTTTAATCGATTGATTATTTCACTGGCACTTGTTTCAGTTTCTTTTAAGTCATCACTTGTTTTTTTAATAATACAAACATCACAACACAAAGTCACATCGGCGGAGCTCCGCCGAGCCGAACTCGCGAGAGTCTCGTTCGCGAATGGTATCCTCGCTGAGTGGTTGCGAGAAAAGGGAGCAGTGATACCGCGAAAAAGTTGCAGTCACGCATTTGCTCGCGAGCGCGGGTGGGAAACGCGAATACTCTTTCGTTTCTTTCTTAGAAATTTTAGCGTGACCAAGGTTACCTGTTTTCCGCACCTGCGTACTCATTATGTTCTGTCACAGGGGTACGGTAAATAGCCTTTTTTTTTGTCAACCTTACGTAGAAATTTCGTAAGCCGACAATTACTATACTTCATATTGAAAAAAGTTGCTTTTTTTTGTTCTGTTTGTTACACATTAAAGGAAAAATTTGAATGTTCTGGTGCATTAAAATACACTTGACTGTATCTCTATATATAGGTAAAATCTTGCGAAAAATATGTTTAGTACTTTCTTTGAAATGTCGTAACGGTGCCTGAATCCGGATTGAGGTTAACTATATTCAACTTATCTTTAATTAGTTCGTATATCTAGTAAACGACAGTTATTTATAGGACTTCGTATTTTCATTTAATATTTGAATTTTGCAATTCTATATGCATTAAAAAAAATTATACGTATTAATCGTATCGATACTTTGGTTCTTATGAGCTCTCGAAAGACGTTCATATAGATAAAAAATACATATGAATTTAATGTTCTTCATTAAGGAGGTTCAGGACAGTCAGCTGCGGGGGCCGTGAGAGGGGTTACCCCCCGCCCCGCGCGCGCCGCTCCGCTCCCCGCGCATCTCCCCGCATAACCTATAAACTCGAGTTTCTGTTCATATTTTCATTGA
>JAWWMK010025083.1:0-16069 GCA_035047105.1 Galeopsomyia nigrocyanea
GCGTTTGCGTTTGCGTCAGCAGTTGCTTGGGCGTTTGCTCCAGCGCCACCCTGGCCACCGTTAGCATTTGCATTGGCATGAGCGTCAGCCTTGGCACTAGAGAGACTACCTCCAAAATTGATGGGCCCCAAATTCAAGCCACCCTGCAATGCGTGAGCCCTGCTGTGTGCCGAGGCAACGGCATTCGCGCCACTTTGACCGTATGGACGCCGGTGGAAAACGCCCAATGGGTCAAGAATACTCGAGTCGAGTTGGTGATGGTTTTCGAGGATCTTACCGAGAATACCTGCAATGTAAATGAAGTTTCTTGCTTAGAAATGGGGAAACGAGCAGCAGTAATTGATATTCTTTCGGCATTTTTCATTGCTCAGTATTACCATTATCAATCAAAACAAGCAAAATTAAAAATGACGATAACAAAAATTCGGAAAAATATTGTTTTGTTTATGTATTATAGACGGATAGCGAAACTATGCGAAATGCGGAAAATCAAGTTTAAATATAAACATTTTTTAATCTCATGTACATGCTTGATTGAAGATCGAGTCGTTATGCGCGTTGTTGCTATTTTTTATTAATAAAAAAATATAAAATAAAATATCGACAAAAGTATTTTTAGACGGTTGGCAAAACGGCTGACTTCTCAAGAAAATCACTACTTGCCGGGGAAGCCAGGCGTTGTGAGAAACGCCTGCTGTTGTCTTCCGTCTACGACATACAAATAGAGTTACTAAAATCACATAAGTTGAGATAATTCTTATGAATGTAATATTTTATCATCGTGGAAAAATTCAGCGCGATAATACTGCCGAGAATTGAAAAACCTATTATAGATGATTGCGTAAAGCTCAATATTATCAACCTCGCGATAGATTAATTTAATATTATTATAATTTAATTTTCGTCTTATCAGCGTTTATAAGATAATGTTGTTAAATATTCACATACAAAAAAGTATTAGAAAATAAGCATTATTATTTTTTATATACAAGGATATTTGTGAATTTTGAATGTAGCTAAAATAGTGTTTCAACCCTCGAAAAAAAAATTCCTACCTTAAAAAAGAGAGGTTTGAAAAATGAAGCATGTAAACGTTTTGAGTTGGACATGGAGATTTTGACGTTTGATTGGCTTGCTGGTATGACGTCAGAATTAGGCGCGAGAATTTGAAATGATTTATTGGTTTTTTGATTTTATTGAGTATTGATTAATGAATAAATTCGATTTGGATATCATTGACTTTAATTTATAGATTTGATAATAAATTTATTATATTTGAGTATGATTTAGAAAATATTTCACTATTAAAAGTAATTACCTCATGCTCAACTTCGGGTCGCCGCGCGATTAAAAAAATACTTTTTCTCTTCCACTCGCTCGTAATAAAAAAGTTATTGATAGACTGAAGCGAAAAAAATTTGTTGTTTGTACAGAAAAAATTGTAACCTCAAAATTTTCAAATTGCGTATCTTCGATCGACAAACGTCTGTTACGAATTGTAAAAAATCCAAAATTTATTTTTCCATAAGGAACAAATTCTTCAATTTTCTTTTTGAAATTTAATATAGAAAAACATATTTTTATATTACGAAACTTACGAGATAATGAAGCTAGTTAAATTCTGAAGCGATTGCCATGTTGCAAATTATAGGTAACCGGGGATTTCTTAAAGCTATTAACGAAAATGTTGCTAAAAGGTGGGAAATCGATCCCGCGGCGCGACGCCCTTGCACTTAATTTCTTCTATAATTTTGTCTAATGAGTAGTAAGACCTTAAACTTGATACACGTACTTTTGAATCATTGACAAATAATGCAGTGTCAACAAATTTTGAATTTCCGAATCACGCTTCATTTTCGTAGACTGTTGTCGATCGACGATACACATTTCGAAAATTTTGAGGTTATAATTTTTTCTGCACAAACAAAAGTACATATCAAATTTGACCAAAAACTACAAGAAAGTAGATGATCTGAGGAAAACCTCCAATTTTTTTCGCTTCAATCCATCGATAACTTTTTTTATTACGAGCGAATGGAAAACCAAATATTTTTGAAATTATTACCGAAGACACCCTCCCAATAGAACCACCGAAAAAAAAAATAAAACAGAATGCTACTAATGGTGGTTCGCATGTCCATCACTTTTTGTTGAACTAAGTATTGTAGAATATTAATAAAAATCTATCTACGATAGATTTACAGCGCGCGTAGCGCGCATTTAGACTACTAGTGTTAATAAAAAAACAATGAATACTAACCGTGAGGTTTAGCCGAAGAGCCACCCAGTAGCACAAGTAGCGCTAAGGGTACTAAGCACTTGAACGAACTCATATCTTTTAAGTTTTTTTTTCACGTTCAATAAAGATCTCGTAAACAAAGTCGTTGTCAACGTCCAAACGAGACTGTACATTCTTGAGGGATGGCCCACTTCTTTATATACTGGTGAACGGACGGTGGCCTAGATACGCGTCACCATTATATGTTATTGTGGCATATATCGATAATTTTATAAAATATGCTTTCATGATTCAGACTATGTGATATGAAAATAAAAAATATTATAATATTTCGCAGCTTAGGGTAGGGTGGGGTAACATGCCAGTGCATAATTAATTCCCGAATTATGATTCTATTGAAGTGATTGACAATTTACCACGGGGAATAAGAAAATTATAGTTTTACTCTCGAATTATACTTTTTTTCAAAGAAAAGTTCTGATATGTTACGTAAATTCGATATTTATGTTGAAAATAATACTACTGTAGTACCAGTAGCAGTGCCGTCTAATTCTTCAATGTTGAGAACAATTTTCCTAGTACTCCGTGGATTTCTTTCTCAGTACTGAGTACTGAGAAAATTCTTTTCAACATTTGATATTTATACTCAAATGACATCGACGATTACTCTTTTTAAATCTTTTTTAGGAGTCAATTTTTATAAAATTAGATAATTTTGAAATGTTCATAAGTTCGCGTAACGAAAAAATAAATCTGAACAAAATTCTAAAGTTGCAATTAAAATGCATGTACTACAGATTTATTATAATATTCTTGTCAAATGTGTAATGTAATAATTTTAATTGATGATTGACGTAACGAAATTTTTTATAGTCCACGTGGATAAAATACCATGTTCAATGCGTGAGAAATATCCGGCTTGCGAAATTGAAGAAAAATAAGATAACTGTAAATGTGTCAATATCTTCGTTATATGATACTGTTGGCACGTGTACATTATAATATTTTTGTTGCTGTTTTTTTCAGATTGAAGTAAAAATAAATATAACGTGTTTGAATTATAAATTTCATTTATAACAACTTTGCAATTTACTCGTAGATACACATGATAAAAAGTTTTTCAGCGTTATTCGCTAACGAAAATAATTGAAATATTACACTATATAATAATAAAAGCTATTAACCCTGGTAACCCTGATCGCTAATCAAGATATAAATAAATATAACTTTCTATGTGGGTAAAATCCTACCTCAACCCATGCACAAGGAGTGATACAAGTGTGGCGGATTTCTTAGAATTAGATTACTCAACATCTAATTCAACAACATATAAAAATTGGAGGGTGCTTCTAGCTACTTAGCTATTAATTTTAATTTTTATCTTACTTTTTTCATATTTCTAATGTATTTTTGAATTTTATACAAGTAAGTATGTACTTGTCAGACTCTTGAAAATCAAATTCATTAAAATATTGTAAAAGAAATAGGAACAATTCATTTATTTGTGTTTGTTTCAAACAATTAACGCGAAAAATGATTGTTTTTGCCATATTGAATTAATCAATTTGCATTTAAAAAAATCTGATTTGACTGATTTGACATTATCAGCGGCTCCAAAAACTCTTATAGTCACTTTCGTATCTCAGGATAGGTGATGCAAAAATAAATGTGCCCATAAAGGATTAAAGCGTGGATAATATGAAAAACCTATGCGGCATTTAAATATTCCATTTTTAAGATGCCATGCATAAAATATCCTCCATATTCGGTGAAAGTCAAATATATATCGTTACTATTTTTATACATTGTTAGACACTGTTAAGTCATAATTTAGTGAAAAAATCTTTGATAAATTGAATGAACTTTCATTAATTAAAAAAAATATGTGCAACCTTATCCTGTCCTTCATTGTGACTTTAATATTATTATAAAACGCTTCAAAATCCTTTTTCATAGTGTCCAACTACAATTGATATTGATTTACTATTTCCATTGCAGGATATATTGTAGCTCAGTAACTTTGTGAAATGATTGGTATAAATACGACAATGGTAACTAAGGATTTGATTATCACGCCCTTTCACGCGAAGCATATTTTTGTCCGATCGAGTTTCAGTAACTAGTACAAGTTCATTTTTTTAAACGAACAATGATGCATAAATGACAAAACTTTTAGTGCGATTTTTCTTTTATGATAAGACATTTGTTTATCGCCAAAGGGGACACTTTCCTATTCACGGAAAGAGTGGGGAAATTCAAAATCGGTAGTTATTATATCATTACATGTACTATTTATAAAGACTACTATCAGTTCTTTAATTTCTTGCTATACAAAAAAAAATCCAGAATTCAATCAAAATTTTATAGGATTGATGGGAGAATTTATAACGAAATTTAGGACATATTGAAAGTAGAAAATATTTATGTTAGTATTTTTCAGCACGCATAGTAACTAAAGTCAATTAATCAGTACAACATATTTCAAAAAGTATTCATAAATTTTATTGCTTATACACATTCGTCATAGATTGTTCACATTTAAGTACATAATAACGCGATTAATCAAAGGCAGTCGTGAATGATTGCGCGAACGCTAAAAAAGAATAAAACATAAACATACACTCACACAGACATACACACAGACGGTCGCTTGTTCAAAATAATCGTCGTACAAACTCGTTAATCTGACGCGAGATCGATGATGCTTCACGGAAAACCCGAGAAAACTATTACGCACATTCGTGAGATGATATGAAATGTCATTTAATTGGTTATCTTCGTTCGCCGAAACTACTTATAAAAAATATTGTTGTATCGATTAAATAAACTAAAAAAAAGAATCTACAAGTATACAAAATAAATAGTAATTTTGGACTTTACATCATTTTCCTTCAACAGAAAACGATAAAATCTGGCATTTGAATAATCGGTATTTTTAAAACGCACACATATGCATACTTTACATTATGTATTTAATGAAGCAATGACGCCACACTCAACAGAACAAATCATTTAACATCGTCATAAAAAAGAAACCGCAGAGTATTGTTACATTTGGTTACGAGTCAAGTGTTAGAAACATTCTAAGTCTTACGATTAGCTAACTCGAGAGTGTCGCAAAAGATAAAATTTTCTAAAACAAATATGCTATCACCCGACCTACTTCTCACGCGTCCTCGTAGTATCACAACTTTACGGACTGAAAATCAGTCCGTCGCGCGTGTCCAAGATTGAAGCTGCTCCAGCTGAGCTCTTCGATTCAAAAACGTTGCCACGGCCAGTTCCCGCAGATGCGTTCGCCGATGCAGATGCTGACGCATTGGCTCCGCCGTAACCTTTCGATGACGCGTTGGCGTTAGCGGTAGCCGACGCACTTCCCGAACCAAAACCTCCGGCATTAGCATTGCTGTTGGCATTGGCATTTGCGTTTGAAGCTGTGAAAAATGTGTTACGTTAGACTCAATCGAAAAATTTCAGTATTTAGAAATTTTATGTTAAACCGTGGTAATTGCAATTTGTTAAATATAATTTTGGCTTTAAAAAAACCAAATAAAAGCTCATTTTTCATGTAAATCAATTAGTTACGATTCCAAAAAAATAGAAGTTAATACTTTATTAAACATTTACTGATATTTCTAGCTCTAATATTGACTCACGAGGAAAAATGGCGAACCATCAAAAATCAAAAACCATCCAACACTCGTAAAACATGAAAAAATACTCACTACCATGACCAGATCCTCCGTAGTTTGACACCGGTACCGGAGCGGTAAATACGCCTGTGTTGCCATTAGCACCACCCGCGCCGTTTTCAAATACATTAGCATTGTTTCCATAGAGAGACTCATCAATGACGATCAATCCTCCTGATCCACCAGTATATCCAGCATTAGCATTTGCGTTCGCATTGGCATTAGCATTGGAATTAGAATTGAAACCACCTTGAGATCCTTGGTGACCACCGATCGCATTGAAACCACCTGTTGAACCTTGATGACCCCCGATAGCGTTATTATTGTTGGTATAGCCACCATAAGATCCCCGATGACCACCAACATTGTTTGTGTTGGTGTTGTATCCACCGACTGAACCAGCATTAGCACCGGCATTAGCATTTGCATTTGCATTGGAATTAGAGTTGAAACCACCGAGAGATCCTTGGTGACCACCGACTGTGTTGGTATCGAATCCACCTACTGATCCTTGATGTCCTCCGACCACGTTGTTATTACCGGTATAACCGCCAAGAGAACCTTGGTGACCACCAACAGTGTTGGTGTTGTAGCCACCGTATGATCCTTCGTGACCACCAATCGGGACTGACAGTTTTATAGGACCGGAAATCCCAGCATTTGCATTTGCATTTGCATGTGCATTTGCGTTGGCATTACCGCCCTGAGCGTATCCTTGAGGAACTACAGGTTGTACGGTTATCACAGGTTGTACTGGCTGTGCAGGCTGAACTACTTGCACAGGTTGCACTGGCTGCACGTAATTGACACCAGTGTTCGAGTTTGCTCCAGTATTCGATCCACCGTTACCCGAAAAGAAGGGATTGTCATAATAGGAAGGTTTGGCTGGTCCAGTCACAGCTGGTTGGTAAGAACTTCCACTAACGTGTGCGTCGGCGTTCGCTGATGCTTCAGCCTTTGCTGATGATCCAGCATTGCTGCCGGTGTTCAGGAATGGATTCGAGGAGCCAAAGTTGGGCTGAGATTGACCGCATCCTTGGCTGCAGGTTGGGCCTGAAAAAAATGAGATATTTAGTACTTGATGTCATTATAGCACTTCTGTGACTTGGTATTGATAAATTGAATACGTTACTTTCAACAAGCGAAAGAAGTAAATTTTTTTAATTAAAATTCAAAAAGCAATAAAGTTTATAGACTTTATCAGTATTCAACTTAGCATTTATCTTATTTTTATGTATCTATATGGCGAGTATCAGAAATAAATAAGGTTTTAAAAAAAGATAGACGGTTAGTAGAATCTTATCTAATCGAATTTTCCATCGATTCATGGTAAAATTTCACACCAATAAAATAAAAAATATAACTCTCAGTAAATATTATGGTTTGGCACATAAAACAAGTTTAAAGAAAACTACTTCATGCACGAAGTCAAAAGTTTTTTAGCCAGACAGATTCGAAACGAAGAATTCCATCTTCTGTCACTTGAAGCGAATGCTCTGTCAATTAAATTAATCAAAGCATTTATAATTTTCACCACACACCATCTTTTGACCAACATGGGTGCAGCTATGCATCGATAGATAGTTGATGTTTGTCCAAATAGCAATATGCTTGAGTGACAATTGCACCCATCAAGCCAATAAATAAAATTATAAGTACTCCACAAAAAAAAAGTTGAAAAAAATAGCTGCAGCCCAAAAAGAAGTTCTAATAACGCCGTCTCACCTCTGAGTGGCTTGGTCTCTTCAATAACGATGATCTCAACCGGCTGTTGGACAGGAGGAGATGGCCGAGGAGCCGGTACAAAAGTTGGAGGTTGTGGTTGAGGAGCCGGCACAAAAGTTGGAGGCTGTAGTTCAGGAGCTGGTACGTGGGTTGGAGGTTGAGGCTGGGGAACTGGTACGAACATAGGTGGTTGTGGTTGAGGTCTGTTATGGTAACGGTGCAGGTGCTGGTGGTGGAAGTGGTGTTTGTGTTTCACCGGTGCATCTATCACGGCGACCGGAAGCACTATTGTACCGCCACTTGGTTGTTGTGGTTGATAACTACCTCCACCATAGGTGTTAGTGTTGCCAGTAGGGTAGTACTGGATGTTGTTGTTGTCGATAAACTGTGGTTCCTGCGCGTACATGCCTCCAATTCCTCCTCCTGTGTTAAACAATGGCATGTTGTCGAGCATGTCATTTCTGTTTACTGAATTTTTGATTATTTCTTTTAGTGACAAGCAGAGCGATGGATGGTTACAACAACGGCGACGAATTCACAGAGAAAGCAAGTGAACGGACGAACGAGAGATGATGATTGACAACGACGAGGAGTAAACGGCAGAAAGTCCTTGGGCTTTTGATGATGATGTATGTGGCTGGCAGTGCGCTCTTCGATGATCAGCGTATTTTGAAACAATTTTTTTTCTTTTTTTTTTTTGGCAGTGTGAGTGTGTTTGCACACGTATTTATAGATCTAGACAATGTTCTTTTTTTTTCTCTCCGAAGAACCGGTTCTCATCTCTGTATATTTTTTTAATAGGCACGCGGAGAACCGGTACAATTATCGAAACTAATGCTAATCAGTTTTTTTTCTTTCATCGTGCATGAGCGCTTCTTCCTTGTTCTCGAATTTGCGGATGAGACACACAAATTTTCCAGCGCGAGAGGAAAAAAAATCGAATAAAAATTTAAAAAAAATTAACACACGTAACTCGATCTCGCGTCTGATTAAGCACACAAACACATACAAAACAGACAGATACGCGCACGAGGATTTATGTTTTTTTTGGCTAGCCCGTGTTAGAAGAATCCTCCGTTACCTTGGCTGTTAGCTTGCGCTTGAGCGTTGGCCTGAGCTTGAGCTTGACCACCTCCGTAGTTTTGTCCAAAACCACCAGGTCCGTAATTTGGACCATAACTGGGACCACCTCCTGAGCCACCTGAATTCGAGTTTGCAGTAGCTTGAGCTTGAGCATTTGCTTGGGCGTTAGCTCCCGAACCACCGTTGAATCCAGATTCGCCGTAATTAGGACCATAATTAGGACCGTAACTTGGTCCACCGCCAAATCCATTAACGTTTCCTTGAGCCTGAGCTTGAGCTTGAGCTTGAGCTTGAGCTTGAGCATTGGCGTTGGACTGACCGAATCCTCCTTGACCTCCATGACCACCAAAATACTGACCGCCCTGGCCGTATTGACCGTATTGTTGTCCGTAATTTCCGTAATTCTGATTAGCTCCATAGCCACCGGCGTTTACGTTTGCGTTAGCGGTCGCTTGGGCGTTTGCTCCAGCGCCACCTTGGCCGCCGTTAGCATTTGCATTGGCATGAGCATCAGCCTTGGCACTAGAGAGACTACCTCCAAAACTAATGGGCCCCAAATTCAAGCCACCCTGCAATGCGTGAGCCTCGCTGTGTGCCGAGGCATCGGCATTCGCGCCACTTTGACCGTATGGACGCGGGTGGAAAATGCCCAATGGGTCGAGAATACTCGAGTCGTGATGACGATGATTTTCGAGGATTTGACTGAGAAGACCTGCAATAGAAATGATGTTTCGTGATTAGAATTGTTTGAGCACGCAACAGTAACTAATATACTTGTGGTATTTTTCATTTTTATGATTAATTGCTTGATAAAAAATTTTGTCATTCTTATTGAAGAAAAAAAAACTAAAATTAAAAATGATAATGATTATAAATTTGAAAAATATCTTTATGTAATACATTAAATTTATGATTACATAAAGCTCAGTTTCACGATAAATTAATGTTATTAAGTTTTAATTGTCGTCACATCAACTTGGCAGAAAAATAATGTTGCTGATTATTCTCATATTAAAAAGGTCTTTCGAACTAGGAAATTCGTAAATTTGAAATTTAATTAAAATAATGCTTCAACCCCCTCAAAATAATTTCTTTTCTAAATCAAAATAACGATATGTACTAACCGTGAGGTTTAGCCGAAGCGGCCCCCAGTAGCACAAGTAGCACTAAGGGCACTAAGCACTTGAACGAACTCATGTCTGTTAAGTTGTCTTTCACGCACAATAAAAAAAGTCTTGTAAACAAAAGTCGCCGTCAATGTCCAAAACGAGACTGCACGTTCTCGGCGGAACGGCCAACATCTTTATATACGAGTGAGCGCTCCGCGAACATGACCTAGACGAGAGAGCACGTTACTCCTTCCTTCCTTCCTAACGTCGCCAATCGGCGCTGCGGCATCGCTATTGCTAATTACACCACGCGGGAAAATATCGGGAAAATACACTGCCGCATGAGAGTCAAGGTTTTCCTCGGTCACGGCCTTTCGTGGAAAATGTCAACACAAGGGGGATATACCTAACGAGCATTCTGGCGCCGTGAGTGCAGTTTTCTGCGGTTGCGTTATAGATTGGTACTACGTGATTCGCTTTAGGATGGGTATGCTGCAGGAAATCTCAAATCCTTGAAAATATATACGCTTGTAAGATTGTTTAATTTTACGATAGACACGTAGTTTTCAGTGTTCGTTTTATGCTTTCGAATATTTTTTTAAGCTTTTCCAAAGTTACTTCGAAAGTTAATCGCTTATGGAAACTCGTTTCGTCTATTGCCTAATACTTGCAAGAGCATGTCAAGATGACTTTTCCACTTAGCATGTTTTCTATGTTTCGTAAAAAGTTGAACTTTTTAAGTCTATCGCGTAAATATTATCAACTCAAGATGAGTAAACTGTTATCAAGAAAATGAACATTCGCGTATCAATATATCTTTCAATGATTTTTCAAGTTTGAAAAATTATTAAGATAAAACGACGTAATAGAAAATGATTTTTGAATCGACGTGTCCATGAAATATTTCAATCTATATTAAATTAAAATAAAATTGATGAATGTAGACAGTACCTTATTCAATCAGCAAGTATTTGATGATACGTCGTTGAATAATACATGCGCGACACAAGGCTTGTATTTTCCAAGATCTATAATTTACGCTAGTAACTTTACGAGCTTCTAGCGTGGAAAAGTGCATAGGTGATTCTACCTGAATGATGCCCGGAAAATCCCTGATACTAATCGTGGCATGCCTCAAAATAGATGTGGTTTTCGATCCGGTACAATTGAAACTTCGATAATAGTTTTTTTTCTCTCTTCTGCAATAATATTTATGCGTGTTTAGATTGAAATTAGAAATAATCAATGTAGATTTATTGATGATGTAGCAAAATAGTATGCTAATGAAGTAACTTCCGTTATTTTAGAGCCAACTGAGAATTTGAAAAATGCCGATATTTTTTTAATTTTATAGACTGTATGTGTAATCGAACAATAAGAGTGTCGCACAATATCACAATCTTACTTTATCACTTATTGTTAGTATAAGAACAAAATTTGTGAAAATTCGCGGAAAATAAACATATGATTCACAATCGAATTATGCCATGTCGGCGCTCCAAGAATTTGCATTGATTGATATGCGACCTTAAAATCTCGTTTTACGCGTAAATAAGCCATGCTATCAATGCTTTCTCCAATGCTCCGGTTTGAGTTGCATAAAAACGAGTTGCATCGAAAATAAAATCATCGACAATTATATCCTTATCCTTATTCTTACAAATTCGCGTGACGCAGTTTGTAGGTGAAGGTTCAATTGCAGTGAAAAGTAATGTCGTCGTCGAACGACATTTGTGGTCAAATCCGAGGACGTCAAACAAATTTATATCTCTTTTTTTAGACTCACTTGCGCG
Source organism: Galeopsomyia nigrocyanea (assembly GCA_035047105.1). NCBI lineage: Eukaryota > Metazoa > Arthropoda > Insecta > Hymenoptera > Eulophidae > Galeopsomyia > Galeopsomyia nigrocyanea. Next base: position 11,642 of record JAWWMK010025083.1, read on the forward strand.
TCAACAATCTATTTTATTACGGAGGTTTTGGCCAAATTTTGCTTTCCAAACGAACAGTGATTATATCTGTTCCTCTCTTTCTTCCAAGACGCCTTTTTTTCTTTGACGAATCTTCAGTCCGGTTTCTCAAGGTTAGGTTCAACGACTGCAAAGACTATACTCGAAACACTTGACGCACGTGTATGTACTTAGACACGCTTTTGTTAAATGCTAATTTCTCGATGAATACCAAATCCGGCTAATTATGGTAGGTACAAAAAAAAATCATTGAAAAAATTTAAAGATTTTTTTGTACATTACTTATCTAAAGAAAAAAAGTTTTTTTAAGTAATGTAGTTTTTGTGTTTGTTGTCTGAGTTTAAAGTAGTGAATAAGGTTTAACTTGACTTGTGTAATTTAATTTGACTCTCAGGGAAGTCAAATGTGTTTTTATTTAAATCCAATCAAAGAAAAGATTTTATTTTAACAATTCTGGTAATAATTCATTTGGTAAGTAATATGCCACATGATGAATTAATCTTCTCTAAACCCTTGACCTTCAAACAGGCTTATTAAAATTTCATCTTACTTAATTTTCGTCATGATAATAAGTGGCCCGTTTTATATAAAATTATTCCTGCCATTAAAAAACGTTGCCATTTCATAATTTTTTTATAAGTTTATACGTATGCTTTAATATCGCTTTTCATTGCTCGTCAATTCAATACAATTCACAGCGAAAGTAACATTTATAAAAATGTTTATCGCTTTATTGCGCAATACAAGATAGCATTAACGTTCCATGTAAGCGGATAAAAAATATGCAAGATATTTGATAGAGCTTAGATTTTTCCAGAAACAGTGTTCAAATAAAAAAAAAAAGCATGGGGAATCCCTGATTTTGAATCTTCTTTGCTTGGCAACTACTTCTGGGGAAGACCAAATCAACGAATGTATGGCTTGCTACTATTATCTGCGCACATGATTTTTTTCTAACCTTAACCATAATATCATCTATCAAATCCAATGACCAGACTTCACGGACGTCTGCATGAACTGACGATTATTATGTTCTTTGCCAATTGATTTTTCAAGCTTGACGGGTTTGTTATGTTATAGGATTTCGCTGAAATTTTTTGACGTCAAGACTTACTTTGTGCAACAACAATCTTCGATTACATTTTTAGCGATTCAATAAGTACGTAAGTACGTATGTACGTTTTCATAATGTAGGATAGATCATTTGTTTTGAACATCTTCATTGTGTTTTGGAAGATGAATGATTGAACATTGCTTTTAATTTGTACACGTGAACATTATTAGTTTAATATTCGCAAGTAATCGGAATTTTTCAATTAAGCGGTTTTAATAACGCGAATAATGATTTTTTTTAAATGACCGTTTGTTTTGAATAATAGCTGTCATAATAACTCTCAAATACTTGTATGAATACAATAAGAAATTTGCACTGATTACGTTTAATCGCGTACGTTTATTTATGCACACTACGTTTCTTAGATAAGTACCTTGGAAAAAATGTTAAAATATTAATTTTGTTTGTCATTATAATTTGCGATTTTTCAAATAAAAATTATCCAATCAAATCGAATAAAAATATGTACGACTAAATTTATAATCCTGCATAAAAACTACAATTACAGTTATTACTTGTAATAAAATCATCATAAAAAATATTATTATAGCATAAATAATAAACCGAGATTAAGAATTTCGTGACGTCAACCGTCACCAAATTCGAGCAAAACGTATACGTGAATGAACGAGCCACTTGTATACCTGTTGTTGTGAAATAAAGTTTAAATCCGATATAGATGTGCGCGCCAAGTTCGAGGCCTGTGTGAAATACGTTGAAACAGTTAATTGTGAGACCTGCGCGTAAAATTTTTTTCTGACTCACCGCCTCGCAGACGTAGATGCGCGTGTGCGCTAATAGGTCTTGATGAATTTTGTGAGAAAATCCTAGCGCACTACGATGACGTAAAGGTCGCGCGCGCAAGAGAGAGAGAGAGAGAATAACGCTGATTATCGGCTGCTTTTGATCGTAACACTGCTATTTTACTTCTTTTTTTTTGCTGTTGGATTTAATAGCGTTGTTGATTTTTATGGGCAACAATAACACAGCTAGTTTCGCTGCGTTATCTTTTTAAATGCAGAAAATCATTTGAAATGAAAACAAAAAGTACGATGAGTTGTTTAAAATTATTAAGATATAAGTTGTTAATTTATAAACGAATCCGTCTAAAGTTTCATATCTTTCATATATTTTTTGTATATCGTTTACAAAAAGTCTGCCATATTGATTATTTTTTATACTTTTATTCAGTCAAACAATGCTTCTACAATAATGAAATCACACTTCGTGAAGTCAGTGATATATCCGAATACTTTTTATTATAGACGAATTCAATCTAACCATTAGTAATAATCGTTTACTAACTATTAGAGAAACCACAAGTGACATTTATGGAGGCTAATAGCGGTAATTCTTTAGAATAGCTACTTTAGGAATTCCAAACGATTTTGCTAACAATCAGTGCCGAATCATTCATCCTGATGATGCATTTAATTTTTTTATCATTATTCCTCGGAAATTAAAGTTTAATTTAAGGTCGAGTTGTTTTTTTGCGAACGCAAGATCGAAGAATCGCACTTACATTTGTACGCAATCAATTTATGTCAAGGGTAATTTGTGACCGTATTAAAGTTTGATAATGAACAGATGAGATTCGATTCTCAGGCTCGACAATGACAGGAAGCGTGATAATGATTACTATGAAACTATTTTCAGACTTTGTTGGGTTAAACCGTGTGCATCGATTTGCGCTATCGGCTTGATCTGTTAGTTACTATGAACTGTGATTTTTCAACGATATTTTCTGTTGCATTGCTATTGTAAAAGAATAAATCTACAGGTTGAGTTCAATTTATATTTATCAATGTTTTAGATCCAACAAAATAATAAGTCTATTTGTGACGAGACACACGCACTTTGCGGTCGGGGAAATCCATTATGAAATGATGTCCCACGTTCTTGTTAATTCATGACAATGACCTTCATCGGTAGGCAAGTCCAGGAACGTTCTTCTTCTTTCACTCTGCAATGCCGAGCAATCGAATATGTGTTGTGAATCGTTCGTCTCAAATTAATCATCACTTTTCGTGTAAAAAGACGCGGATATTTCATTAGTTATTTGAATGACCAATGAATTTTTATGATCAGTTCTTTGAAATATCATACCTTACAGGCGACTGATTATTTATATATAACTTAATTTCTTATTAAGAAAATCTATGAAATATCTGATATTTCTATATTGAAAGTAACAAAGGCTATTGTAAATCGTGAATGCACTGGCGTCAAATATGTAAATTAACTGTGACTCAGACTGAAAGTAAAATATTGTCGTAGTACTTACTTCGCTACAGCCAGGAAACGTATCTTTCACTTGGTTGTAGCATCATCACACGGCTATTGCGCATGCCGCATTTAAATTTTTTACGTGTTTTAGAAATTTATTAACATACAGGAAACATTTAAAAAAATTGTTGAATCAATGAGGTAATGATAATGATTGTGAAGATCATTTATGACGTTCGCATGATATTGAAAAATGTATGACTCTCAAAGTGTGAAAATCTAATGTACACGGGATTCTCATGAAAAAGAACCTTGTGCTCTTTTGCTGGAATATCACAGCATTGGTTTGAATCCAAAAATTTTGGTTTCATTAGACTACTCACTTGAAGCTGATAATTACAAGTAATACAATACAGCAATATTTCAGTTTCCTCTCATTAAGATGTTAATGTGCAATAGTTAGAATTTCATGAGTACCAAAGATAAAAAGTAGACTGCAAACTTTTTATGTTTACTGGATACCACGATTTTGATGACTGAGTTTCGTATTTCCCCTTTTTTCTAGTCTTTGATATATCGTTTCCCAGGATACGTTTGCTTCAATTTTTTCCTCCAATTTTTTTATTTGTTTGTTCGTCACACTTAACATCATTATAACTACAGGCATCATAATATATCACAATTAAACTCATAAAATTTACACTGTACTTAATAAATTCTTCACATACCCCGTCAATATTTGCTTATTTATATTCATTTGCATTGACTGTAATTGATAATAACTGTTATGTGATGTAACTTACTTTGACGTTTAATCTAAACAGCAGTTCTACAGTAGACCAGGAAAACTAGAGATATGTGGGCATATGTTTACCCCAAGCCAATTTTTTTTGAGTAGATAGCAAAAATGGTATATAACAAAATGCCACTTACCCGCCATCTCAAATCAAATGTCAATTTTGTTTATAAGCCATTGAAGCCGTGATTTACTCAAAATTTCACGTTTTTGAATTATAACTTTTGTCCCGGCGATTTTACAATAAAAAAGTAAAATTCTTTTTTGTTCGTCT